>JAVTVY010038336.1:0-67500 GCA_036873755.1 Hanleya hanleyi | reverse complement strand
GTCTGCATTGCGAGCTGGCAGCACAGGTTCCAAAGAGCCGGGTCACTGTCAGGATTTTCCATGTTCGTCGCTGTAACTACTCGTGCCCTAATGTTCGCAAGTCAATGACATGGCGTCCCCTGTTGGCAAATAGAATCATTTCACTTTAGCCGAATGTCAATGTTTAACTCTATCATTCATCTTTGGTAGTTTCGTGAGACTAGTGTGGTACGGTTGTTCCAAAGCGTGTGTGTGTGTGTTTGTGTGTTTGTGTGTGTGTGTGTGAGTGTGTGCGTGTGTGTGTGTGTGCGCGCATGTGTGTGTGTGTGTGTGTGTGCGCGCATGTGTGTGTGTGTGTGTGTGTGCGCGCGCATGCGTGTGTGTGTGTGTGTGTGTGTGTGTGTGCATTATAGCCTCAGTCCCCACGACATGTGGAAGATCGTATTACCATGCGGGCGGAAGTATTATCCATGGGGACGAATTTTCGAGTTCCGGTAGTAATGGTAAAAATATATGTACTCCAGGTCAAACTTTTGGCTACCATGGTGATCAAAACTGACAACTACAACAGCTCGGACACATAAAAACCCCGAATGACACCTGTCGGGCAAAACACGCGCAATCTCGGCATAAACTAACGCGACATTTTCCGCAAACTTCGACGCTTAATGGCTGATTACAGCTTTTGCAAACTCGGGGCGCGAATAAACGGGATAATCCTTCTACACATTTACGTGTTTTAATCTCCGGAAGTGAAGGGGAATTATTTAGAAGAATGGTCGTTGGACTCCTTATACCCGCATTCCAATCATCGTCATTATAAACGGGCCGTGTTTCAACCACCCCATCTATGGCGAATACAGTCTCCAAACTAGGCCAACCGGAACTACCTAAAATGTCCGCATTTTCTCGTACGAATCCGGCCCACGTAGAGTTGTTAGCCTATAAAAAATATAGAGTTGGAATATTAAAAGTGCGTAGCCCTTGTATTCAAATCAGTTATAATCAAACATTTACAACACCGTTCGCTATGTACATCGTTATATCAACAAAGTCGGTATTATCCGCGAGTGTAGATCGCGATAAAATTACAATACTTACGGACAATTCTCTAGGTTCGCTGATATTTTTCAGTAAATTCGCCACTCCGAAGTAGACTATAAGTGGAATTCTATTAGAGATATATATATTTCGACAAACAATTCTCAAATAATGATCTATCTCACGATATGCCCCTTCAACTCCCGCTATACGCTGAATGTATAATTTCCCCTAATTAAAGTGATATCGGTCTGAAAATATAAACACTCAAACCCCCCTAATATTATCATATGCTAATTGCAATCGAGTTCTACGCGCTATAATTGAAACACACGTTTATATCCAGACCGAGCGATTTCTGTTATGGGATCACACCTGTTACCAAAATACACGCCCTTCGCACGACAGGAATTAAAATCAATACAATTATATACCATGACCAGCTTCTAATACAGCGAGGTTGACTACAAACCGTAATTAGTAGTCGAGTGTCACCGAGTGTTCGTTAATATTAATTGCAATTTGTAAAAACTTAACTGTCTACAATATATATGAACGTACAGAGTTTTCTTGCTATGAACCCGTACTATAGGACCTATACGAAATACCACCTTTTGTAAAAGCGGAATAAAACCTAAAATATAGACTATTTAAACGATTAACGTATGAATCCGGAAGATTTATTTATAATACCGTATGTAGATCTTTAATATTATATTCAGGTAGCATTATATGTAATTTATTAATATCCAGACGCAATAATTTATACGAATAAAAATCAACAATGACGTATGACAGCGCTCGGTGGGTGATGGTGGATCGCGGTGGCTGTGAGTATTTGGGTGGATGAGTACGACTTGAAGTACTCTTATATAACTACTGATACAACTCCAGCCGTAAAGTTAGAAAATGTCATATGTATCTTTTAAAATTATTTCCTCGAATGAAACATAATAATCTACATCGAAGAGATGAATCAAATGATTTGAAACTTAATTTCATTGTGTAACAGTGAGAAGAAAATTAATTGTATAAACATTCCAAGCCTCATTGAACACAAGCCGCACCATATTTGATATGAATATAACGCGCGTACATTAGCTCGCTTGGACGTCGCTTAGTTAAATATGGACAGACACGCAAAAATCTCAAAATTTTCAAAAGCCACAAAAATGCCCTCAGCTTGTACAGAGTAAGTAAAAATACTTATGTATAACTTGATGTTTAGAAATGACTGTGTTGAGCGGTTCTATTCCCAACTTCTCTTTTATTCTATGTCATAGAGCGCAGGGTTTGGTAGATAATTAAATACTGTATTAACTCGGCTTCACATTTTAGAGAATGACTTTAATTGAGCCTAAGATGAAAGAGAAATACACTTATAAAAAAATCTATTTAAAAAAATATCTGTATATATGTTTGTATTAATTTCCATAATTTATTGAAAAAAACTATACGTAGACTTCGACCACCGAATATAACACAGGCCAGGCAACTGTGAGAACCAGTGAAAGATACCCATCGAGATGAGCGGATTTGCAGATAAACAACAACAACAAAATTGCACTTTGTGCCTCACGAGGCCCTTCTCCATAGAGTGCATGCCAGTTATTTTTCTAGACTACAACAGCAACTGTTTTTGCCTGTATCACAGTCCGAGCTTCCGATTACCCTTCAACCTTACCCAGACGACGGATAATTTTTGACAGATTGTCTGGCTAGGTTGTTGATCGGATTCACAGATCATGAATTCCACCGTGACGGAATCACCGTTCGGAAGACGTTTTCTTTATTCAAAGTCATGTACTCGGAAGTTCCGTGGGCATACCCATGTAGTTTCAAGTTTAGTTTGCTATTCTATATGACATCTGTTTATGGATCCATGAAAAATCTACAGATGATCCAGCATTTAGTAAATCATGCTTCGAAATGTTCGTGACGGAATCACCTGAAACGGACATGACTCTTGAC
Organism: Hanleya hanleyi; assembly: GCA_036873755.1. Taxonomy (NCBI): domain Eukaryota; kingdom Metazoa; phylum Mollusca; class Polyplacophora; order Lepidopleurida; family Hanleyidae; genus Hanleya; species Hanleya hanleyi. The sequence goes on along the minus strand of JAVTVY010038336.1, from coordinate 64,509 downwards.
TAGTGTTGCTTGTCTATTTTTTTGCTGCTCTGTTTCAATCTGCTATTCTTATATGACATCTCTTACTAACATACAGTACCCAAGGATGATAAGATTTTTTTCATCGTGAGAAAAACGCGACTGGATCATCCCAGGGGTTAAATCTAGTCCGTGACGTAATCGACACAAAATCGTGATGGAATCACGAGTGCGCTTTTTAAATCTTACGGTAAAAGTGCTTTATTAATTACACATTTTCTTCAAAAAAATATTCCCAGAGTGAATTTATCTCTTCTACTTAGAAAATTAAAACTCTGACCTCTTATTTTTACTAAGGTACAGTGTTTGGGGGAGTTTCGAATCACTTTTCACATCCAGACTGCTAGCGCTTGTTCTTTTAGGAGGTGAGAGCGACTGCTGGTCTTATATTCTAGGGAAATCTGTCGTCTATAATTGTATGTAAAGAAATCTTCAATCGGACTTGTCAATCGATGAGAAAATAACCTCCGCTTCAGTGCACCAGCGCGGGCAGTTGCGCATCATTTTGGTGAGTTGCGGATCACGCCATCTAGCGGCCGTTACAGGCACTGAGAATGGACTTTTTATAGGCTTGAGGGGCCATCTGCTAATCATCCATAGGCCGGTGAAACCCTGGAGAAGATTTCAATGTTGTCTTAATTCTCCCCGCCCTGTGAGCGAATATTCAACTGTTGCAGTCCAGGCACAAATGACACGCAGATCTAGAGTCGAAAATGTTCTGAAGTATATTTATCTTGGAGGGAGCCTACAAAATTGCATTGTAATCTCAATTTAATTATTTTTTAGAACATTTTAGGATACGATGTCTGACAATCATGGGGGGCGGGCTAGTGAACTTTCCTGTACTGCTCCATAACGACAAAACAGAGGAAGCGGGAACTTCGTGACTTTAAAGCTTATCATATTGGAGTCATTTTAGGACTTGGCCGAGCAGAGGATCATGGCTAAATTCAAAAGGCGGCCGTGTGGTATCTCAGAAATTCGTTTTTTTCCCAGCCAGTTCGGTCCATTTCTTCGAATTTTTCTGGCCTAAAAGTACTAGAAAGTATTTTATTGGGCAAAAGTAGTTATTCTCTACTTTATTTGGTAGTTTATGAAAGAAAAATCGGAAAATTAGAATTTCGAAAAATCGGTCCAAAAAATAGTCGACAAATGGTTGACGAGATGACGTTACTCGACGTCATAATAGCGTTCATCTTAAGCTTTGTTACTCTTTCAGGTAGAGCCTGAACAGAAGATACTGTGTGTTATGTTGCAGCGCTCTATCCCTATGGATAGCGAAAATATATGGGTTGACTCCCTCCCCCCCACCCCTCACCTGCGATACACCCCAAATCTTCCAGACCAGATAGTGTTAATAAAGGGACATCCAGTTATTGAACTCGTAGAAACCTCGCTCAGTGATGAACAACTTTATTTATATAAAACTTTCTATATTGGAGTAGATATGTCTGAAATTATTGAATATGATGATGTAATATCGAAAAAATGATTTGTTCACCAAGGTTGATTCGCGTACATAGTTCCGGTTACAAGGATATTGTCAATGATTCATTTTTTATTTTTTTTTTTTACAATGCCATGGATTGACCAATCTTCCTTAAAGTCGGTTTACACCTGTTGTATTAGTTGTGAGACGGTCCCTTATTCACCGATTTCAAGTTATGAACGGCGCTTATTTCGTTGATTCGGAATTGACATCTCTATAGCGCCATTATATTACAATGCTGGTCAGTTAACATTTATCGCAAATCACTAGATATTTTGTTTGGCCATTTAGCAAGATTCTGTCATTTAAATAAATACTGAATATACCGCCTAAACCCACCTTATTTCGCGCAGATTCACTACTGGAAAAATCGCACGTGTTTTTCGACTCTGTGACAATTTGTTATTGTACAGTACCAGAAGTATTACGTTACCGAATTGACTGGAAAAGAAACAATCCAGGTCCGTTGTTTGACATTCATTTCAGTCCACGGAAACAGACGTTCCAATAAACCTAAAAAGTTTTAATCAGATACTTTACTTCAAGAAATATCAGGCATTAATTAGGAAAGTGATCCGCAACTCCCCGTGATTCGGAACTCCCCCAAACACTGTATACAGCTCCCGCCACATGCATATCTTTTCTGCAGATGTTTCAAAATAGTATAGTTTTCAGTAAAGTGCAATTTTTCTTCTTTGACAATTTAGAATTTCCCGAGTTCTTCATGTTCAAAAATTGCGGGAAAAATATTTCGCTATTAAAACACATCTTCTCTATTATTGGCGTGTTCCCGGAGATCATAGGAAGCGAATACATGTAGAACAAACAGCATGCTAATATAGGGTCTACGACAGAATGTGGAGTGAATTTTATGCGAAAAAGGGCTGTTTAGCAATGTCCGCTTTTCCGTGGAATTCATGAGATCACGAATGAAGGCTCATACTAAAGGACGGCGGAAAGGAAGGCCGCCGTCCGAAAGGACGGCGGTGGATAAACAAATATGTTACAAGGCTTGGCGGGGGATAATTTGTGCCTAGATGTATTACTTGTGTAAATTTATACCGATTTCATATATTTGCAGGTACCCACAACGTCGTATGGTCACATGAATGTCGGATAATACTTCACGGCCGTCACGGCTAGCGAAAATCAAAATGGCGGCCGACTGGGAAGGCGGGTGCCGCAAAAACTGGATCGCTTCTCAATTTACGAATACGGAAATCAACATTAATATACTTACGGACTAGCGAATCAGTATATACGGACTGGCGAATGAATTAACAAATACTAAAGTGAACATTACTTTACCTTATCCTTTATTCGGTGTTATTTCCATAATGGATTGCTTTAAAATGAATCAGTTAACAATGACAAGAAGTTTTATTTTGGATTTTGAAAATTAAATGCATGTATTGTCCGCTTTTAGCGCTCTCAACACTTCTGATTGATTGAAATTGTAGTTTAAGGGCCGCTTCCCATTCGGATTTCGCGGCCCATCAACTCAATGTTTTATTTGGATTTCGCGGTACATTTCTTTGTTTTCTTTTAATATCTTTTCCAGCGCTAAGTATATAAATATATAAATAAATAAATAAATAAATAAATCAATAAATAAATAAATAAATAAATAAATAAATAAATAATAACAATGAGAGATTAGCAGGAGATATAAATAGAAGTAAATAAGAATCGGTATGTACAAGTTCATAAGTCTCTTTCGGGTTTTTTTGGTTAAGCTATACTAGTAAATGTGAGTTCATTGTAGGTCTAATCGGGTGGATGATTCCTTTGTCTTGGTACCCCTTTGTACGCACAAAGCCGTCCAGAAAAAAACTGGGAGAACCATGGGCGTCTTCAGGACTTCAACACTTCTTTTGATATGACTTCATTAAATACTTTATTTTATTATTGTATTGGCTAACCGCTTTGTTGTTTAGTACTCAAAGATGTCACTATTAGCTAACTTTCCTAACGAATGAGCATAATAAAGATCAAAGTCTGCGTGGATTATATTGTCTCCTATTGTCTATTGTGGCCGGTCGGTGATCAAGGACGAGCACGGAGACAATAATCAACACTCAGTTGTTTGTGAGATTAGTACTAAGCGCATGCACTGTGGCCTAATGAGTCCACAAATGTGCAATCAGTGAAAAAACAAAACAAATAAGCGGTACCATCGAATAAATCGAATATATAGGCACCTACAATAGCAGGTCTTTGAAGTTTTTATTTATCAAATATATCAAAGTAAATTTCAAGCTACAGGAGACCCATAAACCTGTACTTCAAAAATTCGAGAACTATGATTGGCCCATAACAAACTCCTCATTCACTATAAAATTGAAACGAAACAAACCAAACACCAGTATAACTTAATCAAAAAGAAAAAAAAAAAAAAAAAAAAAAACAGAAAGAGACTTACGAACTTGTACATATAGCGATTCCTACTTACTTCTATTTATATCTCCTACTAATCTCTCATTGTTATTTATTATTTATCTATTTATTTATTTATTTATTTATTTATTTAGCGCTGGAAAAGATATTCAATAAACAACGTAATGTACCGCGAGAATCGAATAAAACATTGAGTTGATGGGCCGCGAAATCCGAATGGGAAGCGGCCCTTAAACTACAATTTCAATCAAAAACCAAACACACATCAAATTCAACCTAATTCATCGACAGTCGGACCATACTTCACCATACTTCGAAATTACTCCAAGATGCCACGAATTCTGATTGCTGGTCATTCCCAGGCCAAGTACTTGGCGCAGCACCTGGACGATCGGGATTACGATGTCCTGTGCTACCCGGGATTCAGGGTGGAAGATCTGTGGACCGAAATACGTGGCGTCGTTCACATGTACAAAGTTATTGTCCTTTTCGCTGGGGCCAATAACTTGTACCTTGACGACGCGAAGGTAGTCTTTGCCAAATTTCAGAATTTGGCTGAAGCTATCTGGCAAGAAAATCCTGGGTAAGCATAAATTTATTATTATTACAGCGCTAGATAATTAGTCCAATATTCTATACTGAACCTATTGCTATATTGTTACATTAATCTGGTTTTACTCATGTATCGCGCCATAGTAAAGTCAGTCCACCTCTGGGACCAGGGTCTTGGGTCATTATTTTCGTACAGTGGCCTCACTATTAAGTAATTATTGTAGAATTTTAGGATTTAACAGCATACTCTAGGCACATGTCGGACATCCAAGTCGATATCCGCTGGTTGACGTTTTATAGTTGTAAACAGAAAACACAATCACATATTCTGGATATAAAGTCAGAGATCAAAGTTCAGTTCCACATTATGTACATTTTTAGGAATGATCAGAGAAACCTGTGATTCAGACAGTATTGAGCTACACTGACAATAGACATCCACAATTGTGAACAGAAAGGGGATCAGAAAATGATAATGTGAGTAAATCAAAACCAAGCAGACATTTGTAGGTTTCACAACACCATTTCTAGGACGGTACCAAAATGACCCCAGGGTCAGAAATCATCTGTGTACGTCAGAAATTCAAGCCTACATTCACAGATTCAAGACTCAAAGGCACCTTTTACAGCAATGAACAGAAAGAGCATTAGACATAAAAAAAAGCAAGGACATCTGTAAGGATATCAGTCAAAAACTTTTTAATTTCAACGGGCCAGTCATGTATCACTATGTTGATATGTTCATTCTTGAATATGTCTTCAGATGTGTAACAGTTGTAATCATTTATTTCAACTTCTGATGGAAGTTTTGAAAGAAAGTTGAATTACCTTCCACACTATTTGTAGTACTTGAAACTTCAGTGGCATCGATGTTCTCAAATCCAGTTGTGCCACTAGGCTCAATGTTTTCTGCCCCTAAAATGAAATAACAAGATGATCATTAACAGACCTTGGTACCCACTATTGAATATCATTAAAGTACAGTACAGTATCGATCCATGCATGTAGTATAGTTTTATTTGATAGCTGTTAAAGCAACACAGCCGACAGGTGGCCATTTGTGTATGTGCACAAAATCACACGATGTACTACACCACCCTAGAGGAAAGCTGTGTACCACATTTGAGAAAGATCTTTCTGCCAGTTTCATATCTCAAATAGAAATATCAAAATTATTCAACTCCACTGTCCATTTGTATGGACACAAGGTCAAAAACCACATGCTTGAAAACAAAAACCTAGAGGAAAGCCATATACCACATTCAAGAAAGACCTTCCAGCTGTTTTCATAAGAAGAACAGCCCTAATCAAGATTACTGCCTGGCAGCCATTTTTAATATGCAAATGAGGCAAAAATCACATGGTGCACAGCTACTATATTGGGAACATACATGTTCAACTCGATGAACATCCATCAACCAGTTTTCTAGGAATAGCGGTAACAATATAATCTAACAAGGCTGCTGGGAAGCCATCTTGAATTTGTGTGCAAACTCAAAAAACACATGGGGCACGACAACAATCTAGAAGGATAAAGCACAAACTTAATATGGCTGCCCACCAGACATTCTGAATGTGCAGATGAGACAAACAAGCACATGGTGCACAAATACAGCACAGCAGGAACCTGCAAGAACTAATCTATCCAGTACATTTCTTGGAATGGCAGTAAACAAAATAATTCAACATGGCCGCTGGGCAGCCATCTTAAATTTGTGAGCAAGGTCAAAAACCACATTGGTGCAAAACTATATACTAGTGGAAAGCTGAAACCACATAAGAGAAAGATCCGTCCATCACTTTCATAAGCATAGACTTAGGCAAACAACAGCTACCTAAAGGTACCTAGATGCTCAACATGAATCAGTTTCAAACCAATCGACTGGTAGCAGCGACTAGCTGTTCCCCCGAAAGTTTTCAGAGAGCATGAATATGTACAGGTGCACAACTAGACCTCGAGCCAAAACTTGCAAATTAGCGAGTGATCATTATAGCAGTTTTTCAGATAAAGTGATAGCAATCCTTGAGTGGCATTTTCAAGATGGCAGCCTGGCAGCCATTTTGAATTGACGGATAAAATATTTTGAGGTGCACAACTCAAACAACTAGACCTTAAGGGGATACCATGTGTGAAGTTACAGCCTGATCAGATAAGCAGATTCGGAGAAAAGCAGATTCTGAGAAAAGACGATAAACAAATTTCCAACATGGCAGCCTGGCCACCATATTGGATTTTCAAATCAGAAAAAATTCTAAAAGTGCACACCACAGAAACTAAAGTGATTTGAACAAAAATCCATTGAGTAGTTTTCTTAGAATAGTGGTAACATATTATGCAACATGACAATTGAATTTGCATGCATGGTAAAAAAAACATGGTGCCACAACACTGTTCCCTATGTGCAACACAATTTGCTTATTGCACCAGTTTATAGACGTCACAAAGTACAGTACAAAATCAAGACGGCTGCCTAACAGTCATTCTGAATATGCATATGAATGGAATAGCAGTAACAAGAAAATCTAACATGGTTGCCTGGCGGTCATCTTGAATTTGCTTACAACCTCAAAACGACATGGTGCAAAACTTTTCCCTCGAGGAAAACTGTATTCTACATCTGAGAAAAATGTTTCCACCAGTTTCACAAAAATAGCCGTAACAACTGTACAGTGAAAATTCAAGATGGCTGCCTGACAGCCATTTTGAATATGCAAATTAGTGCAAAAACAATCACACAGGACACATCTAGACCTGATGAGGAACCTGCAAGTATAATTTGATGCGTCCATGTTGTAGTTTCCTTGGAATAGCGAAAATAAGATAATCTAACATGGTCGCCTGGCAGCCATCCTAAATTTACATACATGTACGTCAAAAATCACATGATGCAAAACTATATAACCTAGAGGAAATCTGTCTAGCACATTTGACAGATCCTTCAGCCAGTTTCACGAGCATAGCCGTAACAAACTGTCCAGTGCAAATTCAAGATGGCTGCAACACAGCCATTTTGAATATGCAAATGAGAGGCCAAAAACATGGTGCACCACTAAACCCGATGGGGAATCTGTATGTACAATTTGCTGAAATTCCATGTAGTGGTTTCCTTGGAATAGCAGTAACAAGATAATCCAACATGGTCGCCTGGCAGCCATCTTGAATTTGCATATGTCAAAATTCACATAGTGCAAAACTACCATACTAGCCCCAGAGAAAATCTGTATAGCACATTTGACAAAGATCCTTCCGCCAGTTTAACGAGAATGTAAATATAAACAGTGGAGCCAATTTGAGGATTTCTTCCAACATATGTGACTGCTGACTACCTATAAGTATGAACCAGCAAAGGGTAGTGAATGGTCTGAATGGTGAAAAAGACCAGTTACACCGCACTCTCCTCTATCTTGCCCACTGGTACTCCATACCGAAGCCTCGCATCAAGGCCGGCATGGACTCTTTGGAAATACAAATAAATAAAAGCACACAAAGCCCCACAAAATAAAGTTACAAGTCGAATAAAAATAAAACAAGCGTTCTGAGAACCCCAACATCTCGCCTAATGCAGGGTCATCCGCCGAAGCTGCAGCAGTATTGAAAGCATACATGTAGAGCAAATAATAATATCTGGAATAGATGATGTGGTAGAGACAATAATGTCTGGAATAGATTATCTGGTACATACAATAACATCAGTCCCATGTGGGATTACTGGCATATAAGTTAATGCCATGTAGGATGGATAGGTCAGTGCCATTGGATTACTGCTGCATATGACATTCCAGTGTGAGATTACTGATGGATAGGTCAGTCCTATGTGAGATCATTGCTTCATAGGCCAGTCCTGTGTAGGATTACTGCTGGATGGACCAGTCCCATGTGTTATTACTGATGGATAGACCAGTCCCAGTTGGATTACTGCTGGATAGTCCAGTCCAAGTTGGATTACTGCTGGATAGGCCGGTCCTGTCTGGGATTACTGCTGGATAGAGGAGTCTTGTACGGGATTATTACAGGATAGGACAGTCCCGTATGGGATTACTGCTGCATATGGCAATCCTGTGTGGGATTACGGCTGGGGAGGCCAGTCCCGTGTGGGATTTCTGCTGGATAGGCTTCACCTGTGTGGGATTACAGCGGGATAGGTCAGTCTCATGTAGGACTATGGCTGGATAGGTCAGTGCCATGTGGGATTGCTGCTGCATATTGCAGTCCAGTGTCATATTACTTCTGGATAGGTCAGTCCCGTGTGAGATTTACTGCTGCATAGGCCAGTCCTGTTTGGGATTACTGCAGGATAGGCCAGTCCCACGTGGGATTACTGCTAGATACGCCAGTCTGGTCTGGAATTACTGCTGGATAGGTAGGTCAGTCCCATGTGGCATTACTGCTGGATAGGCCAGTGCCATTTAGGATTACTGCTGGATATGTCAGTCCTGTGTGGAATTACCGTTGGATAGGTCGGTCCCAAATGGGATTACTCCTGAATAGACCAGTCTGGTTTAGGATTACTGCTGGATAGTTGAGTTCCGTATTGGATTACTGCTGAACAGGTCAGTCCCGTGTGGCATTACTGCTGGATAGGTCAGTGCCATTTGGGATTACTGCTGGATAGGTCAGTCCCGTGTGTGATTACTGCGGAACAGCTCTGACCTAGGAAAACATGTTCACCAAGTTTTATAATCATCCCACGAAAGGTTCAACAATCTTTTCATGTACAGATCTACATGTAAATTTTGGCCCAACCTTATCAATGGAAACGTACAAAGTCTAAACTGCAATAATTAGGACAAAAATTCATATTTAATGTTATATTTCTTAAATAGCACATGCACATCCTCGAATCACATTGAACTTGGGTAGCAAGTGTCAGACTCATGCAATGAAATCTGACAGCTTCAGAAAACTTTCCATGTACAGGTGTACATGATCATTGGCAGATTACTCAGACAAAACCCTCAAAATTTGAACAAAAATTCATATTTCATCTCCTAAATAGCACAGGTACATCTTCTAATCATAAGGAATGTGTGTACCAAGTTTCATAATCATTTAATGACAGCTGACAACTGCAGCAAACTGTGGTGTACAGATGTACATGTGCACTTCAGCTAAACGCAAAACTATCATTTGCCATAATTTTGATAAAAATTAATATTTCATCTCAAAAATAGCACAGGTAAATCCTCTTTTCATAAGAAACAGTTTCATAAACATCCAATGAGAGCTGACAACTGCAGCAAACTTACCATTTACATGTATACATGTATAGGCCACCTGGTGGCCATATTGACTTCGAATCAGTCCAGAAAAGGTATCGTGCACAACTAGACACCAAGGGGAACCTGTGCATCAAATTTGAGAAAGATCATTAAAGTAGTTCCTGAGAAATCGCGATAATAATATTTCATCGGGAAATCCAAGATGGCCATCTGGTAGCCATATTGGATTTTTGAATCAGACCAAAAAAGATATATTGTACAACTAGACCCCAAGAGGAACCTGTGTACCAAATTTGAAAAAGATCCATGCAGTACTTCCTGAGAAATCATGATAACAAATTTTCATGGGGAAATCCAATATGGTCGCCTGGTGGCCATATTGGATATTCAAATTGGACTAAAGTACACATGTTGTACAACTAGACCCCAAGGAAAACCTGTGTACCAAATTTGAGAAAGATCCAAGCAGTACTTCCTGAGAAATCACGATAACAATGTTTCATGGGGAAATCCAAGATGGCCGCCTGGTGGCCATATTGGATTTTCGAATCAAAGCAGAAAAGGTATCTTGCACAACTAGACCTCAAGGGCAACTTGTGTACCAAATTTGAGAAAGATCCATGCAGTAGTTCCTGAGAAATCGCGACAACAATGTTTCATCGGGAAATCCAAGATGGCCGCCTGTTAGCCATATTGGATTTCTGAATCAGACCACAAAAGGTATCTTGCACAACTAGACCCCAAGGGGAACCTGTGTACCAAATTTGAGAAAGATCCATGAAGTAGTTCCTGAGAAACCGCGATAACAAAGGTTCATGGGGAAATCCAAGATGGCCGCCTGGTGGCCATATTCTATATTCAAATTGGACTAAAGTACACATGGTGTACAACTAGACCCAAAGGGGAACCAGTGTACCAAATTTGAGAAAGATCCATGAAGTAGTTACCGAAAAATAATGAGGACAAGATTTCACTGACAAATTGAAGATGGCCGCCATGGCAGCCATATTTGAAATCGTATCGACACCGCATGAACAAATTCTGGTGTACTCATTGGGGAGAACATGCATGCCAAGTTTCAGCTTAATCGGCCAAGCGGTTTCAGAGAAGATGATGTTTACGCACGACGGACGACGGGCGACAGACAGTCAGGCCATGACATAAGCCCATCGGGCCTTCGGCCCAGATGAGCTAAAAATCAAAATTCAGAAGAGTACCTCGAGTGTGTGTGTGTTGTGGTGTTTAACGTCACTTTTAACATCTTAGACGAGGGAAAAAATCCCATGGTGTACAACTAGACCAGATGGGGAACCTGCATGCAAACATTGTTGAAAGTCCATGTAGTAGTTTCATTGGAATAGTGAAGAATTGTTATTACAGACTGACGATGGATCACGGATGAAAAGCGATTTGATAAGCCCACCATCTGATGAAGGTTCTGCTAAAAAAGTACATCACACCAGCATGCAAGTATCTAATTTATTAGAATGCCGGTTCAAAATAATGTCTAGTTAGTATTGCTATGTTTGTGTACAGTAGTAATATTTTGGCAATCTTTTTTGAGTTTCTCATCCGAAACAAACACATTTTCACTGAATGACATGCTTTTAGTTTTCACATCAGCACAAGGAGTATGTACGTGTGTTGGGACAGGACGGATTTCCACTGTTCTTTTATCTGGCGCTGCCTCACCGAGACGGCCTGATAGTCTTTGGTATATGACCCGGCCTGGGATAGAACCCAAGACCTACCGCCCCGAAAGCGGACGCTCTGCCAACTGAGCTATTCTGTCAAGGAGTATTTAGGATGCATTACCCAAGAAGATCTACTCACTGGATATTCTGTTCTTTGAATCCACATCTAGGCACTCTGAAAGTACATTCATGCCAGAAATAACAAACTTTGTAACAAATATTTCCAAAAAAGTTTACTAAAATAACTTCTTACTTTAGCTGAAATTTATTATTTGTAAGAAACTTACGATGGTCGAAGAAAATGATTTAGCCACATGAACCACAAATGGCCCCTGAAGCTGAAATAGATTGAGGATATTAATTGGAGATTGCATACGTATCACCGACAGAGAACATTTATTTCATAGTCTCTAGGTTTGACCCAATTTACTGAGTGTTGCTCTTGCCCAAACATTATGTGCACTTCCTAGCCACTTACCGTCCTCATTCTCACTCTCAGATATGTCAGATTCATGTGCAATGTATACATCATCATCGTCATCATCATGTTTATCCTCATCATCGCAATCACTGTCACCATCATCAGATACAGTTTCTTCAATCCTACAACGCAAATAATTGAAAGAATAGAAATACATTTAATTCAAAAATTTCTGAGGTATTCAACAAAAAGCTGCTTGAAACAATTTTTGAGTTACTACCATGCTTTAGTGAATTTTGTTAACACCAAAAATACTGCTTGTTTCTACCTGTAGTATATATTAATTCTACATGTGGAGCAAGCAACAGATAAAATCTTCAAGCAATGATACCTTGGTTGCTTAGGATTCTCAGTAGGATATGTAACTTTCCGTTTTGGTCTTCGTTTTGCAAAGGGTGTGGGTTTTAGAGTTCCATCTTCTTTTGCACATGAAGACAAGCACTGAAACATATCACATCCATACATATATGCACAAAATAAAAGTTTAGAGACTTACAAGAGTTGAGATCTTTTTGGACATCAAATTGTTGGTGTTACCGACAAAGAAAAGCACAGTGTACAGTTGATAATTAATTTATTAAGTTACTGCCCATATTGGAAGGCATGCCAACTGCACAAAAGCTATATCAATACTAAGAAAGATACACTAACATTTCCATATGAAATGGTATCAGATGTTGTTGAATCATACGAGTCTTCAATCGTATCAACTAATCTTCCTATAGGTTTACAAATGTATTTTTCTCCATTTTTCATCTCAATTCCAATACTACGGCCCAGTGTCACCTGCTGGTTTGTGTTCTCATGATCACTTAGCTTCTCCTCCACCGAGTGGTCTGTTGTAGCTGAAGTGATACTAGGGCCTGGTGTCATCTGCTTGTTTGTGTTCTCATGATCACTTAGCTTCTCCTCTACCGAGTGGTCTGTTGTAGCTGAAGTGATACTAGGGCCTGGTGTCATCTGCTGGTTTATGTTCTCATGATCACTTAGCTTCTCCTCTACCGAGTGGTCTGTTGTAGCTGAAGTGATACTAGGGCCCGGTGTCATCTGCTGGTTTGTGTTCTCATGATCACTTAGCTTCTCCTCTACCGAGTGGTCTGTTGTAGCTGAAGTGATACTAGGGCCTGGTGTCATCTGCTGGTTTGTGTTCTCATGATCACTTAGCTTCTCCTCTACCGAGTGGTCTGTTGTAGCTGAAGTGATACTAGGGCCTGGTGTCATCTGCTGGTTTGTGTTCTCATGATCACTTAGCTTCTCCTCTACCGAGTGGTCTGTTGTAGCTGAAGTGATACTAGGGCCCGGTGTCATCTGCTGGTTTGTGTTCTCATGATCACTTAGCTTCTCTACCGAGTGGTCTGTTGTAGCTGAAGTGATACTAGGGCCTGGTGTCATCTGCTGGTTTGTGTTCTCATGATCACTTAGCTTCTCCTCTACCGAGTGGTCTGTTGTAGCTGAAGTGATACTAGGGCCTGGTGTCATCTGCTGGTTTGTGTTCTCATGATCACTTAGCTTCTCTACCGAGTGGTCTGTTGTAGCTGAAGTGGATATCTGAAAGAAAGTAGTTCACATTCCTCAATGGGATGATTCTCTACCTAACTTTTGTCAATAACATGAAGAGAGATCACTTGCACAGCAGGAATGAAACTAAATGGATGTATTGTAAAACTGTTTAGCCCCTCTGTTCTTGATGCTAATTATTTTTATATGTACCATGGACATCTGCTCAGAGTGGAAATGTTTGCTTTTCAGCATACACAAAGAACTTCCATGTTCTTAAGATTTTCACCATGGTGTCTCCAAGTGCTATATTCCAAGTGCTATGAGGGACAAAATGTACTCACATCAGTATGCAGGTTTGTACATAACAATAGTAACAATATTAACACGGCAAGGAAGCAATCAGAGATTGCTCAATAAAATGCCCCACCTTCCGCTTTAATCTGACACTGCTCCGCCATTGTTCTGTTCTGTATTGGTCTCACTGGAGGCCTAATTTGGCTAATTATAAAAATTCTGTTTCAGTCACTTTTTCCAGCATGCCTCGCATAATACATATTCCAAGTATCGACCAACAAGTAATAATACAATGTTTTGATGCAAGATGGTCGCCCAGGGCTTTCGCCAAATCCAAAAATGTGACCTGGTTATGAGATCTACATTCCTTGGGAGTATATTGTGGTGAAATTATGAAGCGATCGTGAACTTGGAATTTTGCACCCAATTCACTCTTCTTGAGGCAATTTCATACTTCAGGACCTATGTGGTCTGCTTTGGAATGTAGAATAACAATTTCATAGCCATTTTCCCCGTCCAAATCGGTTATGGACTGACATCCAGCCTGGATAAATAAAATCTCATTCACTTAGGTTTGATCAACCAAGGGCCATAACTCTTGAAAATATAACCGAAAGCATTGACACACATATCATGCAAATTCCATACTTGTCCATACAATATTAACCGAGATCCAGCCTGACAAGTCCCAATCCACAAAGACTTGATGAACAAAGGACCATAACTCTTGAAAATATACGCGAAACGCGGAGAAACTTCACGCTGCACAACTACAGGGCACTGACCATATACCCTGCAAATTTCATAGTTGTCCATACAATATTAACCAAGATCCAGCCTGGACAAATCCCAATTCACGGAGATTTCAGGAACAAAGGGCCATAACTCTTGAAAATATAAGCGAAACAGGGAGAAACTTTACGCTGCAAAACTGTGGGGCACTGACCACATATCATGCAAATTTCATACTTGTCCATACAATATTAACCAAGATCCAGCCCGGACAAGTCCCATTCACAGAGATTTCAGAAAAAGGGCCATAACTCTTGAAAATTATAGCGAAACTCGGAAAAAAAACTCTACGCTGCACAACCTCGAGGCACTGGCCACATTCCATGCAAGTTTCAATCCTGTCCATCAATTATTAACCGAGATATCGCGCGGACAAGAAATTCGGATGGACAGACGGACGGATAGATGGACGGACAAAGCGATCGCTATATGCCCCCCTCTAAATAGTGGGGGGGGGGGCATAACAAGACAGTTGATACGGTCTGAGCTCCATTTCTAAAAGCTAGACTCAGTAACAATGTTCAATTTTGACTGTCAATATGCAGCTTAAGTGAAGTTGTGTTCCTTACAAAAGTGCTCATTTCAATTTCAATATGTGGTACCTGTATTAACAGCTTGCAAGGTCTGAAATAACTATGTTTTTTGTCTTTGCCAATAACAACATTCCATAACATTGTCGAGTGAAGCCTGATTGTGGCCTGTTCTTAAAAAAAAAAGAAATATTTAATAACACACCTTTCTCCATGGCAAATCACTGACTCCATAATCGTATCTCAATTCCCCGTTGCTCTTTATAACTTCTGTGGCAAAGAGGCACAGACGAGGACATGCATTCCTGCATACAACCTTCATTACACAATTGGCACCAAGGGTAGCATCGTTTACCATCCTGCCCATACATAATTCGAAAGGATCCTCTGTAGCATCGACACTGTAATGAACAC
Source organism: Hanleya hanleyi (assembly GCA_036873755.1). Taxonomy (NCBI): domain Eukaryota; kingdom Metazoa; phylum Mollusca; class Polyplacophora; order Lepidopleurida; family Hanleyidae; genus Hanleya; species Hanleya hanleyi. Next base: position 49,128 of record JAVTVY010038336.1, on the reverse strand, counting down.
ATATAAAGCATGATAATGGATGTACAGATTGACATAAATGTCACAAGGTTTGTGAATTTAAATAATTCAGCCATTTAAAGTTCTAGGGAAACTGTACAATACCCTAATGGTTCTTACTATATGTAACTAAGATTTGATAACTGAATTCATTCATTTCAGCAAAAAATGTGCAAAGGTAAAGTTCAGCTGAAGAATCATTACCCCTATGTAGTGATGGCAAGTTGGATGGATGGACAGGACAATAACGTTAGATAATGCACCAGGGCTTAATAGAAGTAAAAAAAATTGAGTCAAAAACTCAATTTTGCCTGAATTGAATATTTTTCAAAATGTATATTCAGTTAATCTTTGTTTTTACTCCCCAATATTGTCTTTTTCCTATGCTTTAATATTACAGATCTTCTTTAAATTGAGTTTTGCAAATTAGAAGCGTAATTTTTTACTCCCAAATTGAGTTTTCATTCAAAGTTTACCACCTTTTTCGGGATGTTAAATATATGACTTCTATGAATCCCTGTGCACTCTGGCGACATTGACCTTGCTCAAATGACCTTGGGTGAAGGTCATGACAACCTCTGGACATAAGAAATTCATGCAAGGTATGAGGTTCTATAAACTTTCTATTTTAAAGTTATCCCATGAACAATGTGAGGCGGACTGGCAGACAGATAGCATGATAAAATAACCAGGGGTTCATAGAAGTCAAAATTGTACGAACCGAAATCCAGTCAAATTGAGTTTAAACATTTTTTCTCTCTCTAAGTTGAGTGTAATTAATGTTTTTTACAAACCAGGGTATTTTCCTATCTAAACCTTGCGTGCATGATTTTATTTCAATGACCAGGGTGAATGTTACTTTCTATGAACCCTGTCTCCAGTAACCAATGTAATTAAAATTTTGCTGATTTCCATCATTAAAACTGACTTTACCTTATTATGTTTTCCAGTGATTTTGTCAGGTTCTTTAGTAGCTAATCTGACATTTGTCCCGAACAGACCAAATTCAGTGGGTCATTTTCAATTTTAATGGGTGAAATATTTTTAGGTGGTTTTACAATTTGAAAGGCCTTACGAAATGGAAGTATACCCGCAGTAGAATAGAAGTACAGTGGCAGTAGCAGCTGAAAGTATAATGGCAGTATGACAGAAGTATATACTGCCAGCATACTTCCATGAGATTGTTTTTCTCAAGACAATTGGTTGTATGTTAGACTGAATTTGTGAGTTGTATAAGTGTTGCAGAAGTATGGTAGAATTATGGTGGCAGTATGCTGACATTATGTTAATTAAGCTGCTGTAACCCTTCACAGAAGTATGGAGGCAGTGTTATGGCAGAGGGCTGGCAGCATAGACAGAAGTATATGGCCAGTATAGTAGCAGTATGGTAGAAGTATAGTGGAAGTATGACTGCAGTATGCTGACATTATGTTAATTAAGCTGCTGTAACCCTTCACAGAAGTATGGAGGCAGTGTTATGGCAGAGGGCTGGCAGCATAGACAGAAGTATAGGGCCAGTATGGTAGCAGTATGGTAGAAGTATAGTGGAAGTATGACTGCAGTATGCTGACATTATGTTAATTAAGCTGCTGTAACCCTTCACAGAAGTATGGAGGCAGTGTAATGGAAGAGGGCTAGCAGCATAGACAGAAGTATATGGCCAGTATGGTAGAAGTAGAGTGGAAGTGTGCCTGCATCATAGTGGCAGTAGACAGGCTGACGTATAGCAGCAGTATAAGATTGCCCCGTATACCAAGTGTGGCCTAAATAAAAATGGTATTTACAAGCATCCTCCTTCAGGAAAAATTGACACATGCATGTATCATACACACATGAATGGTGGATATTACTACATTATAACATGGACATATGATGTATTATAACATGGTAGGCCTAAACATGTTTTGGGGTATAATTAAACTGATTGCCCTGGCTGATACCGCCCCCTATATTCTCACCATGATAAATTTTAGATCAGACATGCCATAATGTTGGCCTCAGTATGTTTGAAAAATATAGAGTATTGGAAAAATATGGGGAATGTAATGAAAGAGGAATTCTTCCCATTGGCATCTAATATATTAATGCTACTTACATGCACCAGTTCATGAACAAAGCTGTACAGAGAAAAGAGGCATACTGCATAGATCTGCTCTCCATGTGCGATACACAGCAACTGTGTGCTCACTGGAGGGAAATTCAGTTGACCTATTTTTCAAATTAAGGAGGAATTCCTATCCCAGCATTCCTCTCACTGAAGTATAGCAGCAGTATAGTTTCAAGACAAAAGCCTTTTTTGGTAAGGACAAATTGTAGAAGTATAACAGCAGTGTACACAGGAAACAGCTGAAGTTGTAGCAGTATAACAGCAGTATACACCTGATGTATTTGCTAAAGTATTGGCAGTATACCAGAAGTATAGAATTTATATTTTATGTGATCAAGTTGTAGAAGTATAGCAGCAGTACACAAAGCAAGAGTGTAAGTGCCAGAAGTATAGTGGCAGTATAAAGAAAAGAGCTGAAATTGCACAGAGTTTCAGAAGTATGACCGCAGTAGAGGGGAGGTCTGTGGAAGTATAGTGGCAGTGTATACTTCCACAGAAGTATATACTGCTCTTCCGTAAGGGGGGGTTGCTTTGCAAATATATTAAATTTTGCAGTGGCATTAAAGCTGGTCATGCTAACACTGGGAGCCGACTTGATTCAGTTTGATTGGCACATACGCTCACTCTATATAAGTGTATGACGATCCGGTCGGATGTGTAATGTCCGATGGTGTCGAATCAACTGAGCCCACAGACTTAGCTGCTGGCAACAACAACAACACTGCAGATCGTCAGTACCAAGTGCTTGCAGATATTCTTTTAACTTGTTCACCCATGTGTCTCAAACATCCACGCCCAGCTAGATGGCTTTCCTCTTACTGATCTCTCAATACTACCAGTACAATACATGTATAACGTTTTGCAGACCAAGTGAGTGGTTTAAAAATGACAGACAAGTTAAAAAGTCAAACCTAACGACAAAATGAAAATCGCTTTGAACGCAAGCAAAACATGTTGAATGCTTACAATATGGCCGTTGTCCTGTGGTATACAAGTTTCTAGATTGAAACCTCACATGTTAATAGAACAAATTGCTATTTATTGGGACCACGTTTTTGCTGTAAGCACTTTTATTAACGCTGGTTTCGTTTTGCTAATGAGTCCTACTTTTCGATCCCCTACATTCAAAATGGCAGTAAAACTAATATTGTCATTGTGGTAAGGGAAAACACATCCAGGTTCTGTTTTACTAAATAAAACCTCCCACTGCTAGGAAAGAAATTTGGGCTTCCAAAGCTTGATTCAGTTTCTTCCAGCACACAAATTGAGTATAATTATCTCAGTGAAGAAAATAGATTTTTCACTGTAACAAATTGAGTTTTAAACTGGAAAATTGAGTTTCTACTCAATCTATGAACCTAAATTCGGCACGTAAAAGTGACGTGTATGAATCCCTGATAACTACTTTTTCAAAGGGGGCATATAAAATGCAAATCGATGTCCATGTACTTACCAAAAACTTTTGCCAGAAAATTTAAAGAAGAAAAGAAAGTTGCCTCTCTCCGCCTGATAGATCTTCTCTCACTTACATGTAGCTACCTCTCTCGCAGTTATAATGTCCCCCTTATATTCAAGGAGGAAGTCTCCTTTCTCAAACTGTCTTGTGCTAAATACTCCACGGCCTTAAAGTAGAGAACATGAGATAATGTACACACATGACACATGCAACCAAGTGCAGACATACTGCAACATAAAACTAGCAATTCCTTTGGATGATAAAGATCAAACTGGGCAAGGCTTTGGTGTAAGACCTCCCATTGAAAAGGTAATATCCTGGACAGAAGACTGACAATACAACTTGCAGCAGATCCTTTGTCAATTACATTTTGTGAGTCTTACACCAAATCGTTGCCTCAAACTGAGTTTGATGAAAGAATGGTGATGTTTATTATCGCACGGTCAGTGATGGTATGTGATTCTCCTGACCTAATACATGTTTATAGATGTGAATCAGTGCAGTATCTTGTTGCCTACCAATGAAATCATTGATAAATCTGACTTCAAATCCATCTCGATCTACACTTGATGCCAGTGCATCTTCGAGATGCGGGTATCTCTTCCTCTGTTCTGTGCCCTTCGTTCTCCTTGACCGTCTGAAACATGCCATATTTGCTCTCAGCTGGGGCTTCTTATCTGGTCAACGAAAGGAAACTCAAATTCAACATAGATGGACAAAATGAGACAGTTGAACAAGAGCTAACTAAAGGTACCTAGACGCCCACCATGAATCAGTTTCAAACAAACTGACTGCATAGCTAGTGCTCCTTTATCAATACCTTTAGCAGCGACTAGCTATTCTCCGAAAGTTTTCAGGGAGCATATATGTACAAGAGATCAGATTGAACTCAAATACGCCCGCATTGACACATTAGTCTGAACATGTGGAATAGTGAATTGGAAACTTTCTGCACTGTCATGACTGTATGTATTCAATTGTTACATGTGATAGTTAGTGATGTGCAAGAAAAGAAGGACTGTACTGTAGCATTGAAAACAGCTCTATTTGGGAAACTATGATGGCCCAGATAAAGAGTGCGATATACAGTCCGGACAAGACATAAACTACCTTTACAAACATGACAAAGGCAGAGATATTAAGGAGGACGTGTCTGGTTGCCGTGGATTGATTGATTGAATAGGGCTTAACGTCGCACTCAGCAATATTTCAGCTATATGACGACGGAAGTCCCATGCCACCGAGGCAGGGCATGAAACCCCATTGAACCAAACAATACCTACAACTAACATAAACCTAGTCCAACCTAACATCTAAATTTGAAATTTTGAAAATTAGACTTGACACACACGTGATCACAATGGATCGTCAGGAAGCCTAATTTGTTTGGCACTTTTAATATTCCTCCCATGCTGGCAGACAAACATGGACGTTAGAAACCATGCTGCCCCAAGCTGGAGGGCTGGTTGCCATGGAAACAAGTTCAAACAACCGACATGAGCGAACGTAAAGCGCGACCGTAGTTGGATTCGTAGTTCGTAAAGTGTGTGATATATACAGCCCGGACACAATTATACTACCTTTACAATGGTTGAGATAAAGAGGGCGTGTCTGGTTGCCATGGAAACAACCCACTTGAGTGGAAGTAACGCGCGACACATCGTCTCCCCCTACGGCACCTACCCACCAAAGGTTGGATCCATAGTTCGTAAAGTTCAGACAGACGGACGGACAGAGCCATCACATAATACGACCGCCTTTTTAGCGGGCGTATAAAACTAGACCTCAAGCCAAAGCCCCATGCAAACCTAGACACCGGTCCTTGCAGTAATTTTTCAGATTTAGTGATAACAAGCCATGATCAGCATTTTCAAGATGGCAGCCATTTAGAATTAGCAAAACGACAAAATATTTTCAGGTGCATAACTAGACCTTAAGGGGATACCATGTGTGAAGTTACAACCTGATCGGATGAGTAGATTCTGAGAAAAGGCGATCACAAAATGTTTAAACATGGCGGCTTGGCAACCATTTTGGATTTTCGAATTTGAAAAAATTGTACAGGTGATTTAGACCTCAAGCCAAAGCTCCATGCAAAGCTAGACACAGGTCCTTGTAGTAGTTTATCATATTTCATGATAACACACCATGATCAGCATTTTCAAGATGGCGGCCTGGCAGCCATTTTAAATTGACAAACTGACAAAATATTCTCAGGTGCACAACTAGACAATAAGGGGATACTATGTGTGAAGTTACAACCTGATCAGATAAGTAGATTGTGAGAAAAAGCGATAACAAGCAATTGTTTACGGACAGAGTGACGGACGACGGACCACGGAGACCAAAGTGATCTGAAAAGCCCACCATCAGCAGATGGTGGGCTAAAAAAGTATTACTTCCAGAAATTACATAAATACATGTATAAGACTCACAAAAGTAGTTCTGTATAATCAAGCTAGTCTTCTTTTTGATGAAATTTGTCACGCTCTCCTTATTCAGTTAACTGCAACTTAATGCATTACATGCAGAAATGCTTCCAAACTTTCAATTAATAAATTTTAATGTCCTGGTAACAGTAATTTCATGATATGATCTGTACGATTTTTCCAGGTTGGGTTACATACACAAAATGTAGAATACTTTGCTGATCAAATAGCAAACATTTCAGGCAACTTTATCAAATCAACCTTCTATTGATCAGTGACTCATTAATAATACTCACATGTGGATGGATTCGCTCATGTGAGACTTGACGGCTGACCATTCACCTAAATTCATGAGTCTGCAGAGAAAGTGAAAGAGGCAGCAAGTAAATACCATTGGATTGGGAGATGAGCTTCTGTTTTTGTAAATGTAGTTAAACTCTTAAAGATGCATGCATCTTCAAAATGATGTCAATATCGAATGTCATGGATTTTCAAAATGACTGGATGTTCTCTCAGAGAGCATATGAGAAAGGAGCTGTCTGTGAATATCAGCTACTTCTTCCTACGCTAAGTATTTTTAATTTAATTTCAAAGATTGCAAAATTTATAATTCGGGCCGAATTATAGAATTTCTACTCTTTGGAATTAAATTAAAATACATAAAAGAATAGTCGGGCGAATTTTGAACTATATATCAACTGAAAGTTCTTCTCTTGCTGTTACTGAATATCGACATCAAAGGTGTTGTTGATCTATCCGTAAACAATGAAATGCCAATAAACAGGTCAAGACCCATGGTGTCAGACATGATGACATCATGCAGATGCTCTCGTCAATGTTTTTGCTACCTTAGTTGTCTACGGCCCAGACAGTCGGCATTGTTACGACCTCTCTCATTACATGTATATAAACGGCACCTAATAAATAACCACCAACCTCCAGGTCCCCTAAAACTATTGTGTAAATTGAAACTTTGTGAAAAACATTTGAACGGTATACTCAGCTATAACCATCTTATGTTACCATCTTGTGTATTGTGATATGAATTCAAACCGAGGTTGCATTTTAGCTACGTCATCAGGGACCATGATTTATCTCCCTTTAGTATCTCCTCTCCTCACTTTATTTTACAAAGCGACAGTTTCTCGCTTAAGGTGGCTCCCTGGTTTTGGCTCAAATTCATGTCATTTTTCTCATATTTTTTTTCATAGCTCGGGAATTTCATCATATATCAGAAAATGATCACAAAATTGGGGCATAGCGTATTACTTTTTTCTAATTTTCAGCTTGTATAACGTCTACCTGTGGCAAATTCGTACAATGTGAATACTATGTAAAACACCCAATACTTGAGACATAATTGTTTTCAGAATATTTAAAAGTCATGTCAATTTTCTCATTTTTTAAATATGTATTCCTTGAAACATACAGTTTTTGAATAACTCAAATTTAATGTAGGTCACCATCCAAAAAAGGGTGTAAATGGGGCTCTGAATCTACCTACTCCCACACTTTTTCCCGCCACTTTGCATGAAGTCCTAACAATGCAACGTCATGACGTCGACAAATGCCACGCCAACGAAGATTTTGCCATTCGACGTCGTGACGTCACAAGGAATAATGTATTGATTGCTTACGAAACAAGCAGCTGGAACATAAACGCAGCATGTCAAAGTATTTCATTCTTTCTATTCGCTCACAAGAGTACGATAACAAGGGAGGTAATTGCTATGCGCAAGAGGCTGCGCAGAACAGTCATTCGTGTAACCAGGGAGCCACCTTAATGAAATGTCAGAAACAATTAATGTTACCATATTCAATACCTGTAGGAGAGCTTTAATTTGATATATAGTTTAGAATTTGACAGAGTTTTCTTCTAACGTACAAATTAATGGTCATGACAGCTAGCTTTTTCATGCTCTTCTGTGAGAACCTTCAGCCGTTTTGGAAATCTATGAGATCATTTTGAAGATGCGTGTCGCTATAACTTTAGTACTGTAGGTCTCCTTACAAACCATTCGCAAAAATATGCTTAGTGTTATATGATTTTCATGATCGTGGAAGATTTAGTTATAGCCCAAAACATGTTTTTCCGCATTCACTTCCATATTAAAAATCAAGAAACAGCTGGTGGTACAAAAGGAACATATATTGCCCCGCGTTTTCCAAGAGTACGTGCCGTCCGCTCCCACAGGCTAGTACACAGTATATTATAATTTCTGTTAAATTTAGTAAAGCATGGAAAGCACTAGAAAGAATGACTTAGCAATTCATTTTAACTCAATATTTCGGTTTATTAACAAATCAGCAATTCATTTTGACTCAATATATTTATGATGGTTCGTTAATAAACCGATTAATTGATTGATTGATTAAATATGGCTTAACGTCACACTCAGCAATATTTCAGATATGGCCACCTAGGTTGCATGCCACTGAGGCAGAGCATAGACCACCTGACCCAAACAAATTTCAACAAAACCTATCCCTAACATGAGCCTAATCTAACCTAGCATATAAATTCTGAAAATTAAACTCCACAGACATGTGTGATCACAATGGATCGTCAGGAAGCCTATTTTGTTTGGCACTTTAATATTTCTCCTTTGCCCAACAAACATGTTATGCAGGAGTCAAGCGAAACCCCAACCCCCCCCAATCTCGGGGTTTAGTGGGGACTTAGCAAATGAGAGTTGTTAAAATGCTTCAATGCCCTACCCTCTGGGGCAAAACATTGAAGTGAATCCCCACCTAAACTTCAACCAAATACAATTTATGTCCCATTCCTATACAACTCAATACGAACATAAACAGGACTGAAAACGTGTGAAAGCCCCACTCCCTGGGGCGTAAACATGTTGTGAATCCCCAGGTAATGCCCCACTAAACCCGACCCTTGCCCGAGGTTGGAGGGGTGGGGATTTCGTTTGACTCCTGCATTATGTTAGAAACCATGCTGCCCCAAGCTGGAGGGTGTTATAATAAACCGAAATATTGAGTCAAAATGAAATTCTTCGGAGTGCTTACCATGCTTTATTTACTATTTACCCTAGGTGTTTACAATGCCTCGTTCTTTCCATTCTAACATGTGCCTTGTCGTCGTTGTACAAAATCAAAATCCTATAAATATGGGCCAAAATTCAGGAGATTTAGTGTATCAATGAATTTTCAAATTTTCGAAATACTCATTCACAATATAAACTATCTCGAGCTTATTTTAAGAACAACAAAGCATTGTCTAAACATCATGTACCGGTACTTATTACTACGTTAACATCAGCAGAAAAAAAAGTGTCGGTCATGCCGGCTACGGCCAAGATGATGACATTTCTCGAAAACTGGACCCAACATGATGACATTTCTCGAATCTGACGATTAGCAGCATTCCATGCTTGTTGAACACGGAAATCAAGGGGTATTTTATAGAAGTCACGGATGTGCCTACTCACTTGCGATTTACATATTGGGCTTATAATTCAAGAATACGCCCAAATCCCTCCAAAAGGATTGTCTTACTTGCCATGATCTTCCACCCCGACCATCAGCAGTGAGATGCGCCTCTCTCCTATAACCACTTTTGATTGGTCGATGCGATGAAGTGTGTGTTGTGCTCAGCGTCGACGGCAGCGGGAACATTATTTCTTAACTATTTCACTCACTCTTTAGAGTTATTGCAGTATAAAGAGATCCACCCATAATTTAGTGCATAAAGGGTTGAAATAAGCTGGATTACCCAAGGAATCGCGAATTTCGATCCGAGATCCGGGGTTTGGATCTCGGACTGACATTGGACCTCGGTTTGTTGGTGTGCAAACAAATGGTGGATCTCGGTTTACTGCAGAAGCGAGTGCACACACACACACACACACACACGCCATGAAAAGTCCTAAAAAGTCCAAGAAAGTTCAAGAAAAGTCCTAAAAAGTCCCTCACACACACACACACACACACACCATGAAAAGTCCTAAAAAGTCCGAGAAAGTTAAAGAAAAATCCTAAAAAGATCCTCACAGTAACCGACCATTGTCCGTATAAAGTCATATCGAAACGACTCTGGACGGTGACTGAAAGAAAGAAGAACGCAACATCGGTTGTTAAAGATCAAAGTATATATATTTTTTATTTTTTTATTTTTTTTATTTATACAAATTAATTTAGTAAAGAAAGTTTCAAAACGAAAATACAAACTGAGCAATCCTAGTACCCAAACGTCAACTTCATTTCCATAACTCTGTGAAAGAGCAGCGGATATATCGATAACGTATGTAACGACACGCCCTGGTGGCGAAATCAACTAATCAACAGGTTTGATCGGTTGTTTTGTGTACTCGCGCGGTAAAAGTCTGTTTATTAAAAATTTACGCATCTCAACGGCAGATTCTTCGGCTTCATCGTTTGATAAGTCGTCTTCCTCACGCATTCGTTTCTTAGTCGCCATTACTTTCTGATGAATCGGGTGCTTCCGTAGTGCTCGCCATAACCTTAAATTACGGACGTAGATATTTCGGAACCTTGTCTGTATTCTAGGTAAAAGCTTGTCATATGCCATCTGATGCGCAATTGGTTCATCCATTCCGCCTTCTTCGTAAACTTCCGCAAGATCGTTTATATCGGATTCATGATCATCAATCGCTTCATCCGCGAAGAGATCCCACAAACACTCGTCATCCTCGACGTCATCATTGTCACCAGCAGTATCATCATTATCGTCATCATCATCATCATCCGTAACTTCTCCGTCATCATCAGCGTCGTCACCATTACCTTCACCATCATTGTCACCAGCAGTATCATCATTATCGTCATCATCATCATCATCATCCGTAACTTCTCCGTCATCATCAGCGTCGTCGTCAATACCTTTACTATCATCGCCATCATTGTCATCATCATTATCTTCATCATCGGCGTCAGTAGCGTCGGTATCATTTTGATCACCATGGTAGCCAAAAGTTTGACCTGGAGTATATGTATTTTTACCATTACTACCGGAACTGGAAAAATCGTCCACATGGACGATACTTCCGCCCGCATGGTGATACGACCTTCCGCATGGTAATACGACCGTCGTAGGCTCACTCACCGGCATCGTATAGGGTTGCTCTACTCTACTTGTTGGACCTATAGCAGGACTCGGTGGTATCTCTTGTCTATGCATTAGACGCATATGTCTGACCATACTATCGCGACGAGAGAGAGCGACTTCTGACAGAACGGACATGAACTCGACATGGTTCCTGTCAGAGATCGGGTACGGACTGAGGCTAATACTGTACAATCGAACTTATATGACCACACACACACACACACACACACACACCCGCACACACACACATGCGCACACACACACACACACACACACACATACATTGACAGACATACACATAACACACAAACAACACAATGAGAATGAACAATATGCACGTTATCATCGGAGTTATCTCCCACTAGTCCTCAGTCAGTCACCAAGGGAAAATAGAACACGCACCGAGGTGAGCCCCATCCCAAAGGCCTAAAACCAAGTGCCATGACCTTTAACCACTGGGCTACACCGGAAAGTGACGTTATCGTCACACACACACACACACACATACCGGGTGCACCCACACCCTAGTGTATCCTATGCCCTACGGGCTATAGGGTATAGGGTGCACCCGGTATGTGTGTGTTGGTGTGTGTGTGTGTGTGTGTGTGTGTTCCTGCTTACGATAACGTCACTTCCGGGTAGCCCAGGGTTAAAGGTCACTTCCTAGGTATTTTAGTTTTACATCCGGGTCCTTATCTTACATCAGGGTTTTTCCATGTTCGGTCGTATTGACTACTCATTGCCCTGGTGACAAAAACTGGAACTAGTGGGAGATAACTCCGATGATAACGTATGAAACGACGGGCTATAGGGTACAGGATGCATCGCGTATGTGTGTGTGTGTGTGTGTGTGCCTGCGTACGATAACGTCACTTCCGGGTAGCGCAGGTTCAAAGGGCACTTCCTGGGTATTGTAGTTTTACATCCGGGTCCTTATCTTACATCAGGATTTTTCCATGTTCGGTCGTATTGACTACTCGTTGCCCTGGTGACAAAAACAGGAACTAGTGGGAGATAACTCCGATGATAACGTATGAAAAGACGTCCCCTGTTGGCAAATAGAATCATTTCACTTTAGCCGAATGTCAATGTTTAACTCTATCATTCATCTTTGGTAGTTTCGTGAGACTAGTGTGGTACGGTTGTTCCAAAGCGTGTGTGTGTGTGTTTGTGTGTTTGTGTGTGTGTGTGTGAGTGTGTGCGTGTGTGTGTGTGTGCGCGCATGTGTGTGTGTGTGTGTGTGTGCGCGCATGTGTGTGTGTGTGTGTGTGTGCGCGCGCATGCGTGTGTGTGTGTGTGTGTGTGTGTGTGTGCATTATAGCCTCAGTCCCCACGACATGTGGAAGATCGTATTACCATGCGGGCGGAAGTATTATCCATGGGGACGAATTTTCGAGTTCCGGTAGTAATGGTAAAAATATATGTACTCCAGGTCAAACTTTTGGCTACCATGGTGATCAAAACTGACAACTACAACAGCTCGGACACATAAAAACCCCGAATGACACCTGTCGGGCAAAACACGCGCAATCTCGGCATAAACTAACGCGACATTTTCCGCAAACTTCGACGCTTAATGGCTGATTACAGCTTTTGCAAACTCGGGGCGCGAATAAACGGGATAATCCTTCTACACATTTACGTGTTTTAATCTCCGGAAGTGAAGGGGAATTATTTAGAAGAATGGTCGTTGGACTCCTTATACCCGCATTCCAATCATCGTCATTATAAACGGGCCGTGTTTCAACCACCCCATCTATGGCGAATACAGTCTCCAAACTAGGCCAACCGGAACTACCTAAAATGTCCGCATTTTCTCGTACGAATCCGGCCCACGTAGAGTTGTTAGCCTATAAAAAATATAGAGTTGGAATATTAAAAGTGCGTAGCCCTTGTATTCAAATCAGTTATAATCAAACATTTACAACACCGTTCGCTATGTACATCGTTATATCAACAAAGTCGGTATTATCCGCGAGTGTAGATCGCGATAAAATTACAATACTTACGGACAATTCTCTAGGTTCGCTGATATTTTTCAGTAAATTCGCCACTCCGAAGTAGACTATAAGTGGAATTCTATTAGAGATATATATATTTCGACAAACAATTCTCAAATAATGATCTATCTCACGATATGCCCCTTCAACTCCCGCTATACGCTGAATGTATAATTTCCCCTAATTAAAGTGATATCGGTCTGAAAATATAAACACTCAAACCCCCCTAATATTATCATATGCTAATTGCAATCGAGTTCTACGCGCTATAATTGAAACACACGTTTATATCCAGACCGAGCGATTTCTGTTATGGGATCACACCTGTTACCAAAATACACGCCCTTCGCACGACAGGAATTAAAATCAATACAATTATATACCATGACCAGCTTCTAATACAGCGAGGTTGACTACAAACCGTAATTAGTAGTCGAGTGTCACCGAGTGTTCGTTAATATTAATTGCAATTTGTAAAAACTTAACTGTCTACAATATATATGAACGTACAGAGTTTTCTTGCTATGAACCCGTACTATAGGACCTATACGAAATACCACCTTTTGTAAAAGCGGAATAAAACCTAAAATATAGACTATTTAAACGATTAACGTATGAATCCGGAAGATTTATTTATAATACCGTATGTAGATCTTTAATATTATATTCAGGTAGCATTATATGTAATTTATTAATATCCAGACGCAATAATTTATACGAATAAAAATCAACAATGACGTATGACAGCGCTCGGTGGGTGATGGTGGATCGCGGTGGCTGTGAGTATTTGGGTGGATGAGTACGACTTGAAGTACTCTTATATAACTACTGATACAACTCCAGCCGTAAAGTTAGAAAATGTCATATGTATCTTTTAAAATTATTTCCTCGAATGAAACATAATAATCTACATCGAAGAGATGAATCAAATGATTTGAAACTTAATTTCATTGTGTAACAGTGAGAAGAAAATTAATTGTATAAACATTCCAAGCCTCATTGAACACAAGCCGCACCATATTTGATATGAATATAACGCGCGTACATTAGCTCGCTTGGACGTCGCTTAGTTAAATATGGACAGACACGCAAAAATCTCAAAATTTTCAAAAGCCACAAAAATGCCCTCAGCTTGTACAGAGTAAGTAAAAATACTTATGTATAACTTGATGTTTAGAAATGACTGTGTTGAGCGGTTCTATTCCCAACTTCTCTTTTATTCTATGTCATAGAGCGCAGGGTTTGGTAGATAATTAAATACTGTATTAACTCGGCTTCACATTTTAGAGAATGACTTTAATTGAGCCTAAGATGAAAGAGAAATACACTTATAAAAAAATCTATTTAAAAAAATATCTGTATATATGTTTGTATTAATTTCCATAATTTATTGAAAAAAACTATACGTAGACTTCGACCACCGAATATAACACAGGCCAGGCAACTGTGAGAACCAGTGAAAGATACCCATCGAGATGAGCGGATTTGCAGATAAACAACAACAACAAAATTGCACTTTGTGCCTCACGAGGCCCTTCTCCATAGAGTGCATGCCAGTTATTTTTCTAGACTACAACAGCAACTGTTTTTGCCTGTATCACAGTCCGAGCTTCCGATTACCCTTCAACCTTACCCAGACGACGGATAATTTTTGACAGATTGTCTGGCTAGGTTGTTGATCGGATTCACAGATCATGAATTCCACCGTGACGGAATCACCGTTCGGAAGACGTTTTCTTTATTCAAAGTCATGTACTCGGAAGTTCCGTGGGCATACCCATGTAGTTTCAAGTTTAGTTTGCTATTCTATATGACATCTGTTTATGGATCCATGAAAAATCTACAGATGATCCAGCATTTAGTAAATCATGCTTCGAAATGTTCGTGACGGAATCACCTGAAACGGACATGACTCTTGACTAGTGTTGCTTGTCTATTTTTTTGCTGCTCTGTTTCAATCTGCTATTCTTATATGACATCTCTTACTAACATACAGTACCCAAGGATGATAAGATTTTTTTCATCGTGAGAAAAACGCGACTGGATCATCCCAGGGGTTAAATCTAGTCCGTGACGTAATCGACACAAAATCGTGATGGAATCACGAGTGCGCTTTTTAAATCTTACGGTAAAAGTGCTTTATTAATTACACATTTTCTTCAAAAAAATATTCCCAGAGTGAATTTATCTCTTCTACTTAGAAAATTAAAACTCTGACCTCTTATTTTTACTAAGGTACAGTGTTTGGGGGAGTTTCGAATCACTTTTCACATCCAGACTGCTAGCGCTTGTTCTTTTAGGAGGTGAGAGCGACTGCTGGTCTTATATTCTAGGGAAATCTGTCGTCTATAATTGTATGTAAAGAAATCTTCAATCGGACTTGTCAATCGATGAGAAAATAACCTCCGCTTCAGTGCACCAGCGCGGGCAGTTGCGCATCATTTTGGTGAGTTGCGGATCACGCCATCTAGCGGCCGTTACAGGCACTGAGAATGGACTTTTTATAGGCTTGAGGGGCCATCTGCTAATCATCCATAGGCCGGTGAAACCCTGGAGAAGATTTCAATGTTGTCTTAATTCTCCCCGCCCTGTGAGCGAATATTCAACTGTTGCAGTCCAGGCACAAATGACACGCAGATCTAGAGTCGAAAATGTTCTGAAGTATATTTATCTTGGAGGGAGCCTACAAAATTGCATTGTAATCTCAATTTAATTATTTTTTAGAACATTTTAGGATACGATGTCTGACAATCATGGGGGGCGGGCTAGTGAACTTTCCTGTACTGCTCCATAACGACAAAACAGAGGAAGCGGGAACTTCGTGACTTTAAAGCTTATCATATTGGAGTCATTTTAGGACTTGGCCGAGCAGAGGATCATGGCTAAATTCAAAAGGCGGCCGTGTGGTATCTCAGAAATTCGTTTTTTTCCCAGCCAGTTCGGTCCATTTCTTCGAATTTTTCTGGCCTAAAAGTACTAGAAAGTATTTTATTGGGCAAAAGTAGTTATTCTCTACTTTATTTGGTAGTTTATGAAAGAAAAATCGGAAAATTAGAATTTCGAAAAATCGGTCCAAAAAATAGTCGACAAATGGTTGACGAGATGACGTTACTCGACGTCATAATAGCATTCATCTTAAGCTTTGTTACTCTTTCAGGTAGAGCTTGAACAGAAGATACTGTGTGTTATGTTGCAGCGCTCTATCCCTATGGATAGCGAAAATATATGGGTTGACTCCCTCCCCCCCACCCCTCACCTGCGATACACCCCAAATCTTCCAGACCAGATAGTGTTAATAAAGGGACATCCAGTTATTGAACTCGTAGAAACCTCGCTCAGTGATGAACAACTTTATTTATATAAAACTTTCTATATTGGAGTAGATATGTCTGAAATTATTGAATATGATGATGTAATATCGAAAAAATGATTTGTTCACCAAGGTTGATTCGCGTACATAGTTCCGGTTACAAGGATATTGTCAATGATTCATTTTTTATTTTTTTTTTTTACAATGCCATGGATTGACCAATCTTCCTTAAAGTCGGTTTACACCTGTTGTATTAGTTGTGAGACGGTCCCTTATTCACCGATTTCAAGTTATGAACGGCGCTTATTTCGTTGATTCGGAATTGACATCTCTATAGCGCCATTATATTACAATGCTGGTCAGTTAACATTTATCGCAAATCACTAGATATTTTGTTTGGCCATTTAGCAAGATTCTGTCATTTAAATAAATACTGAATATACCGCCTAAACCCACCTTATTTCGCGCAGATTCACTACTGGAAAAATCGCACGTGTTTTTCGACTCTGTGACAATTTGTTATTGTACAGTACCAGAAGTATTACGTTACCGAATTGACTGGAAAAGAAACAATCCAGGTCCGTTGTTTGACATTCATTTC
This sequence comes from Hanleya hanleyi, assembly GCA_036873755.1. Classification (NCBI taxonomy): domain Eukaryota; kingdom Metazoa; phylum Mollusca; class Polyplacophora; order Lepidopleurida; family Hanleyidae; genus Hanleya; species Hanleya hanleyi. The sequence goes on along the minus strand of JAVTVY010038336.1, from coordinate 32,142 downwards.
AGTCCACGGAAACAGACGTTCCAATAAACCTAAAAAGTTTTAATCAGATACTTTACTTCAAGAAATATCAGGCATTAATTAGGAAAGTGATCCGCAACTCCCCGTGATTCGGAACTCCCCCAAACACTGTATACAGCTCCCGCCACATGCATATCTTTTCTGCAGATGTTTCAAAATAGTATAGTTTTCAGTAAAGTGCAATTTTTCTTCTTTGACAATTTAGAATTTCCCGAGTTCTTCATGTTCAAAAATTGCGGGAAAAATATTTCGCTATTAAAACACATCTTCTCTATTATTGGCGTGTTCCCGGAGATCATAGGAAGCGAATACATGTAGAACAAACAGCATGCTAATATAGGGTCTACGACAGAATGTGGAGTGAATTTTATGCGAAAAAGGGCTGTTTAGCAATGTCCGCTTTTCCGTGGAATTCATGAGATCACGAATGAAGGCTCATACTAAAGGACGGCGGAAAGGAAGGCCGCCGTCCGAAAGGACGGCGGTGGATAAACAAATATGTTACAAGGCTTGGCGGGGGATAATTTGTGCCTAGATGTATTACTTGTGTAAATTTATACCGATTTCATATATTTGCAGGTACCCACAACGTCGTATGGTCACATGAATGTCGGATAATACTTCACGGCCGTCACGGCTAGCGAAAATCAAAATGGCGGCCGACTGGGAAGGCGGGTGCCGCAAAAACTGGATCGCTTCTCAATTTACGAATACGGAAATCAACATTAATATACTTACGGACTAGCGAATCAGTATATACGGACTGGCGAATGAATTAACAAATACTAAAGTGAACATTACTTTACCTTATCCTTTATTCGGTGTTATTTCCATAATGGATTGCTTTAAAATGAATCAGTTAACAATGACAAGAAGTTTTATTTTGGATTTTGAAAATTAAATGCATGTATTGTCCGCTTTTAGCGCTCTCAACACTTCTGATTGATTGAAATTGTAGTTTAAGGGCCGCTTCCCATTCGGATTTCGCGGCCCATCAACTCAATGTTTTATTTGGATTTCGCGGTACATTTCTTTGTTTTCTTTTAATATCTTTTCCAGCGCTAAGTATATAAATATATAAATAAATAAATAAATAAATAAATCAATAAATAAATAAATAAATAAATAAATAAATAAATAATAACAATGAGAGATTAGCAGGAGATATAAATAGAAGTAAATAAGAATCGGTATGTACAAGTTCATAAGTCTCTTTCGGGTTTTTTTGGTTAAGCTATACTAGTAAATGTGAGTTCATTGTAGGTCTAATCGGGTGGATGATTCCTTTGTCTTGGTACCCCTTTGTACGCACAAAGCCGTCCAGAAAAAAACTGGGAGAACCATGGGCGTCTTCAGGACTTCAACACTTCTTTTGATATGACTTCATTAAATACTTTATTTTATTATTGTATTGGCTAACCGCTTTGTTGTTTAGTACTCAAAGATGTCACTATTAGCTAACTTTCCTAACGAATGAGCATAATAAAGATCAAAGTCTGCGTGGATTATATTGTCTCCTATTGTCTATTGTGGCCGGTCGGTGATCAAGGACGAGCACGGAGACAATAATCAACACTCAGTTGTTTGTGAGATTAGTACTAAGCGCATGCACTGTGGCCTAATGAGTCCACAAATGTGCAATCAGTGAAAAAACAAAACAAATAAGCGGTACCATCGAATAAATCGAATATATAGGCACCTACAATAGCAGGTCTTTGAAGTTTTTATTTATCAAATATATCAAAGTAAATTTCAAGCTACAGGAGACCCATAAACCTGTACTTCAAAAATTCGAGAACTATGATTGGCCCATAACAAACTCCTCATTCACTATAAAATTGAAACGAAACAAACCAAACACCAGTATAACTTAATCAAAAAGAAAAAAAAAAAAAAAAAAAAAAACAGAAAGAGACTTACGAACTTGTACATATAGCGATTCCTACTTACTTCTATTTATATCTCCTACTAATCTCTCATTGTTATTTATTATTTATCTATTTATTTATTTATTTATTTATTTATTTAGCGCTGGAAAAGATATTCAATAAACAACGTAATGTACCGCGAGAATCGAATAAAACATTGAGTTGATGGGCCGCGAAATCCGAATGGGAAGCGGCCCTTAAACTACAATTTCAATCAAAAACCAAACACACATCAAATTCAACCTAATTCATCGACAGTCGGACCATACTTCACCATACTTCGAAATTACTCCAAGATGCCACGAATTCTGATTGCTGGTCATTCCCAGGCCAAGTACTTGGCGCAGCACCTGGACGATCGGGATTACGATGTCCTGTGCTACCCGGGATTCAGGGTGGAAGATCTGTGGACCGAAATACGTGGCGTCGTTCACATGTACAAAGTTATTGTCCTTTTCGCTGGGGCCAATAACTTGTACCTTGACGACGCGAAGGTAGTCTTTGCCAAATTTCAGAATTTGGCTGAAGCTATCTGGCAAGAAAATCCTGGGTAAGCATAAATTTATTATTATTACAGCGCTAGATAATTAGTCCAATATTCTATACTGAACCTATTGCTATATTGTTACATTAATCTGGTTTTACTCATGTATCCCTTTTTTTCCATTCCAGAGCAAGCATCTACATCTGCGGGATTCTGCCCAGGACACAAAACAACTTTCGAAAGGAGCCCTACCACCCAACGTGGCGTCAAACACAAGGACATAATAGGCAACGACGGATTAATATGCTCTGACATAATTAATATGGCTCATCTCGACAAAATGATGATATATTGTTAAAACGCACGACATGTAATCGGGATTCACCCACATTCGTTTGACAGGTTCAAGCTAATTATAGAAGACCGATTTTCCAAGATGCAGGAGTATGGTGTTTATATGTACATTAAATACGTGCAACTTTCAATGTACCAGCTAGTATTCCATAAAAGTACATTATAATATGAGCTTAAAATTCGTGTTTAGCAACAAATAATTCGGAGAATGATTGTCAGTGCGAAACGTTCTCGACAAATTTAAATGGATTACAAACCTATATCATGGACCTTATATCGGTATCCTGACTTTGTTGTCCCCCGTGGCCTTGTCCTTTGACCTCAATAATCTTCTTATATGAAGATATATTTATGTGTCAGCTATAGCTGACGCAGTCCAAACATTCTGGAATGCCTGATATTCACGCATGATATTATAAATATCATGAAGAAATGTTAGTAGATTTCAGTTAGTTATGCACGCTGTAAAAAAAGATAATTTATGCCGAACCTACATGTACTGTTGATTTTTACAAGTTCCAATTTAGACGACTGATTAGGATGAACGGACTTCAGCATCAACATCACAATCCAGAAAATGTACCCCGACTGCTCGAAAATGTTTTACTCCTATTTCTATCAGTGATTCTATTGTCTAACAAATAATATCTAATTAATATGCACAGGCAATCCTGAAACTGATCAGTTCTGTCCAGTAACTGAGCATTTCTGATCAGAAAAACCCCTAAGAAGTTCTGATCAGATATATTGACCGTGCAGTATATTTAGCAGTAACAACGCAGTTCCGTTAAGTTGCTGACTCACTGTACAGTTCCATGCAGTCCTTCGCAGCCCAGTTAATGACTTTACAATACTGGACCGAAGCTTCTACCCATTTTCGATTAATTACTGTAGACAGCATCAGTATTAGAGCCTTTTTTGTACATTGGAGCGAAATGCAAGAGATGCGAAAAATTGACCACGTCTGGTTATTAAAAAGCTAACCATATGACTCAACAAGAAACACACATTCAGACCCGAGAATACGGTGGATTCTTAGACGTAACCTTAGTATCTCAGCTTTTATTGCAGTTGTCCATGTGAAGACCATGAAGTACCCACGCGATTCTTAGCACCGGCTTAAGTGGACTTAGATACGCTAGTTCTGGAACTGTGATGACAGATCAGCTCAAACGAATACCTCATCTGATGTTAGTGGATGAGCATCGAGGATGTCTGATGTAGTAAACGCCTCAACTTGAGGTAAATCTGGTAAATGCGAGAATACCCAGAAGAAAACTAACCTGTAATGTCCGACGTCGTACGGCTTAAATTTCCCATCAAGACAATAAACCTACATATATTTGTCGAATGACATGTACAGAGGACGGACCTCGGGGACTAACAGGCAACCAATAGAATCTTGCGATAAACAGGTAATAATTTGCAGCGATATGCAAGAGATGGGAATATTTGACGACGTCTGGCGACTAAAAAGCAAACATATAACTCTACGAGAAATCTTTCCTCGGCACCTCACAGTCAACCCGAGAATACGGTGAATTCGGCCTTAGTATCTCAGCCGCGTTTTTTTATTGCAGCTGTTCATGTGAAGACTACGAAATATCCACACGGCCCCTAGCACCCGTTTAAAGCGGGGTTAGATTTGCTGGCTCGGGGGCTGTGATGACAGATCACCTCAAAGGAATAACTCATCTGATGTTAATGGATGAGCATCGAAGACGTAACTGATAGGTTGGGAAATTCTCATTACTGGACCATCAAAGTTCGCCGTGTGGGTTTTCTAGGGAAATGCTGGCTCTCTGTTTTTGCGGTCCCATAGAATTCCTGAGCCGGGTAGAAGAGGTATTAGGCTTACCGTCACAAATCCCTAAACACAGCCTTACTTAATATAAATCGGCTAAGCACATCTTGACAAAACTATACTCCGTGATATTCGCCGCCACAAATGACCCACCGCACCACCTGGCCGGACTTTTTCGCTCAAACCTCTAAAAACTTGGCCACTGTTTTCGCCAGCATACATTCACCACCAAGTTTTCGAGATTCGGTTGCCCAAATAAGGTCATTCCAACCCACAGGATTACAGCGAAAATGGGAGATGGGCAATCAAACTGGCCCCGAGTTTTTCCGTATTAAATTTTTAAAAGGTTCGGATATTTTTTAGTGTGAAATATTATAGAATCATTTTAAAATATATCACAAACAATTTCTCGCCCAGCCAGTTATAATGACAAAAGTGAAATCCTGATTAAAGTCTTAGGCCTAACAAAATAGTGGCTTGTTACCTACAAATAGTCAGATTATAATAATATGACAGTGGTCAAACCAATGATGTTATACTTCAAAAAGTTGTAAAGTTACGGTCATTCAGATTAGAGAGCTATTTTCATCAATATTTGGGTCTTTGGGCATTGAGCAACAAATGATAGTATTTGTATCCAAAAGAATATCTGAATTTTTTATTTGTATAGCTAATAACGTTTGCTATGACGCATAGAATTATGCCTGCAGACACACGAGGTGATTGTTATTAACAAAAAAGGCACCCCAACCCCATTGTCGAGTGAAAATAAGTCATAATTTACCGCTAACTTCTATCAAATGTCCCGTCAGCAACTGTTGATTGACCTAACATGAAGATTTTACAAACCAATCCATCCTGACGTTGTAATGATTACAATTTGTGAATATATTACCCTAATTTATTGCGCCAGCCTCATTGTGCTATAGACCTTCACTGCAGTGGTGTGGCATGATCAAACGGTATGACTGAGTAAATGTTTGCATGTCACGGAAATTATCTACAAACGGCTTGACTATAACTACTGACTCACCAACTCATCAGGTCACTCGTAATAGTATATGCAGTATCCAATTCGGAGCGTAAGGTTAGAAATAACAGCCAGAGCGCCATGAGTCGATGTAAATTTATGACATTTAGGCTTGAGCAATCTATTATCAGGCATGACAAATGCAAATCTGTCTGGAATATACGGTTGGTTACGATTCCGGCCCTCTCCAAAAGATAGAAGGATTTACATTGCGAAAATGAAGAAAGTCGGATTTTCACATTTGTCTTTCGGGTCGCAGATCACTAAAAGATAACCTTACTTAATACGCATTAAAATCAGCTGTGCACATCTTGAGACAAAATGCCACAAATGACCCATAACGCCGGGTAGCCTGAATTTTCCGCTGAAACATAAAAAATTCAGCATACATTCACCACCATTTTCTCGAGCTACGACTGTCAGAAGTTAGGTTATTTCGCCCGACAGTCACAGCGAAAATGAGAGGTGGGCAATCAAACTGACCCGATTTTTTTTTACCCTGTTAAAATTTTAATAGGTTGTTTGCATACTTTTTGCTGTTAAATATTACAGGAACATTTCAAAATATATCACAAACAATTTCTCGCCAGTCAGGTATAATGACCAATCCAACCAAATTTCACCGGAAGTCAAGTACGGATTTAGGACAAGCCTAGCGACATTAGCTAAATCTTGTGAAGAATCTATATAGAGAGTAATAAAAGCAAGGATATCGTCTATATAGCGTTTGACGAATAGGCATGATAAAATAATATGCCTGGTGAAGTTCATAATTGGATAACGTTTCTGTGAGAAAGATATAAAACTGACTATAAGTGATATTAACCTTATTGAAATTTACCATTTTCAAGCTCATATGAAGGAATTCGACACTTAAACAAGGCTTATCACGATTTTAAATATATTGAAACTTATCTAAAAAATATTTGCGCTTCAGGTTAATAAGCCACATTTATAGAGACGGCCAACTAATAAACGTACGTTGCATATTCAGCTCATGGACTACTACTTTAGAAGTATAAAAATCATGAAGAATCAACAATTGGGAAGTGATAACAACATACATAAATACGATTGGAGCATTGTTATTTTTTACACTTAAGAAACGGTCGAAGTAAGAATTTCGTTAATCAACTAGGTCACGCTATTGAATTTCGTACTGTGCCAGACTGAAAATATTGATAATGATATTTTGCTCATAGTTTATTTTTTCAACTGAAGTGAAATCTTTGAATTGTAGCCCTACATTTAGTTTTGAAAGTTTGTTTGACATACATGTCTTTTTCAACATTTATTAACGGCTTGTGACCCATCTGACCGGATTTTTAAAACACACACTGGCATTTATTGTCTTATTGGTGGATCTATGAGCATGATCATTGCGCATACAGATATTAATATTGGATAGCTATAAAAACAATGTGAACATATGGTTTGTAACTGATTGGTATGAAGTTAACCCAATTTAATTTGCTGGGCTTTTCATAGAATGAAAATCCATTTTCAAACGTTTATGTTTCGAAGTTCGAAATTTCACATTCATTTGTTAGCTTTGCCGAGTAGAACAGTGCTTCATATATACCGGTGCCTAAGTTTTATTCAAAACTTGGCTTAGAGATTTTGTGGAATTTTATGTGTTTTAATTATAAATGGAACAAAATTCGAGAAAATGCTTTGAACATTAATATTTTCTCAACATACACTCGCAGAAAAGCAGGAATTTTGAACGAAACTGACGAAAACATCACTTTTCTGGTACCCCCACGTGGTCGCCATTTTTATTTTGCCCATGATGCTCTGGCTGTGAGGATATGCAAAAAAGTTCAAAATTACCCCAATATGATATCCTTCAAAGTCACAGAGTGTCAGCTCACAAGTTTTTGTCTTTCGAAATATAAGAGCAAAAAAGAAACAGGGGGCAGAAATGACCACCTGGTCAGGTATGTTTAATCCAACTTTTATGTTGGCCTCTCTACAAAGCATCCTCTCGCCGAGGATTATTTTTATTTGTCTCGCCAGTATATCCCTTTTCTTTGTATATGAAATGTTCGGACAAAACCTGTAGATTCTTCTCGTCCTACTTTTCCCAGCTGGTAGATTTCATTCGCTTCACATCGGTTCATTATTCAATTTATTTATATTATGTTTTGTGGAAAATATATTCACAACTAACTTGTTTTATGTTTCAATAGGAATTGTGAATACATAAGTTATGCATTGCTTGGATGTCATCGGAAACACCTTGTAAGGTAGCGTTCCCAATTAACGTTTTTGCTTCGTTCGTTTAAATCTCAGAAAAAAACCAAGTCGTTCTACACCCATTGTTTTGATTTTCGTGGAAAACCATTGAAACAACCTGTTGATACTGAATCGCAGGAAATAATATGAATTCTTTACCTTCCGGTTAAAGAGCTGTTTGTATATGTCGGCCATAGGCGGAGCGCGTTGTTAGTTTCACTGTGTGAAGCAATCAGTTTCATGTCGGGTAATACTTAGATGCGTTGATTGCAAATTCATCTCAGTCTTAGTGATGTTTATTTCACGCGGCTATTGACCTCTAAGAATTGTAAACCGGACGCAAGGCTATTAACTGGAATTGAAGAGTTTTAACGTTTTTTATTTCCATGAATCTATATTATTTATTTTCTTCTCAGTTAGCCCGATTGTTCCCAAATTAACTCGACATGAACTTCCCCTAGACGAATTCTCTGCCAAAAATATCAAAACAAATTCAAAGAAAGAGATTATAAGAGTGCTTGACAATCGAAATTTGAGGTGTTGATGATTCACACGTCACGCCATAGTCGGTCTGTGAAAACCCGTCGACTTAAGAAAACAGCGAAGCGGAGGGCTCATACTAAAGGACGGCGGAAAGGAAGGACGGCGGTGGATAAAAACATATGTTACAAGGCTTGGGCGGAGGATAATTTGTGCCTAGATGTATTACTTGTGTAAATTTATACCGATTTCATATATTTGCAGGTACCCACAACGTCGTATGGTCACATGAATGTCGGATAATACTTCACGGCCGTCACGGCTAGCGAAAATCAAAATGGCGGCCGACTGGGAAGGCGGGTGCAGCAAAAACTGGATCGCTTCTCAATTTACGAATACGGAAATCAACATTAATTCGCCTTACTAAAAAATGAAACACAAATTTGATTCAACTGTTTTATTGAATAATAATGATAATAATAATAATAATTAACAATAATAATTAACAATAATAAGAACAATAACAATAAAGGTTATGTACAATTGTGTCTGTAGGAAAATTATAATAAAAATTAATCCCTATGTGTCTGGCAGTACCAGTCATCTCCTTTGATAATTCCCCCGGCGCATGATTGGTGTCTGCATATATTACAAACACGTTTACCGTTGGTGAAATCGCATCCTATCATGTTCTCGAACAAATCTGGCATCCCACATGCACAATTTACCAATATTCTATAATTTGTAAAATTGGATAAAAATGGGAGTGCGCTAGTTTTGCTATTATTTTCCTTTGGAAATGGTGTGACGAAGCCACTCTCCAGGCAAGTTATTAGATGTTTTCTCAAAGAATTTGTTGAAAGATGACCTCTGTGTTCCCTATATAATTTTTGAAGCAAAATTCAACAAGATTCGCGATGGGAAACAGACCACAGTCAAAATTATTGGGCTGTTGCTGAATGGTTGGAATTTTGACTAAGAAATATTTTTTACCTTGACAATGGGATGCCGAAAGTTGAATTTGGAGAGAAGAAGAAATATCTGCCTTTGAATTTAAACTGTCGAAAAGATAAATAGTTTTTTTCTGATCTTTGACACAGACCACCCAGTGGTTCCTGCCATTGTGATGAATTTGAGCGGATGGGGCCGAAAGAGGTTTGAATTTAAGTTTGTATGTCCAAGACTCATCCTTATTAAGTACAGGGAATTTGTTAGTTGGTTCAAGACCGTCTAGTTTAGGAAATTGCTTTTTCAAAAGAGATTGCACCGCGTTCATTATGTCAGAGCATATTAATCCGTCGTTGCCTATTATGTCCTTGTGTTTGACGCCACGTGCACGTTGGGTGGTAGGGCTCCTTTCGAAAGTTGTTTTGTGTCCTGGGCAGAATCCCGCAGATGTAGATGCTTGCTCTGGAATGGAAAAAAAGGGATACATGAGTAAAACCAGATTAATGTAACAATATAGCAATAGGTTCAGTATAGAATATTGGACTAATAATGTAGCGCTGTAATAATAATAAATTTATGCTTACCCAGGATTTTCTTGCCAGATAGCTTCAGCCAAATTCTGAAATTTGGCAAGGACTACCTTCGCGTCGTCAAGGTACAAGTTATTGGCCCCAGCGAAAAGGACAATAACTTTGTACATGGGAACGACGCCACGTATTTCGGTCCACAGATCTTCCACCCTGAATCCCGGGTAGCACAGGACATCGTAATCCCGGTCGTCCAGGTGCTGCGCCAAGTACTTGGCCTGGGAATCACCAGTAATCAGAATTCGTGGCATCTTGGAGTAATTTCGAAGTATGGTGAAGTATGGTGCGACTGTCGATGAATTAGGTTGAATTTGATGTGTGTTTGGTTTTTTTTGATTGAAATTGTAGTTTAAGGGCCGCTTCCCATTCGGATTTCGCGGCCCATCAACTCAATGTTTTATTCAAATTTCGCGGTACATTACTTTGTTTATTGAATATCTTTTCCAGCGCTAAATATATAAATAAATAAATAAATAAATAAATAAATAAATAACAATGAGAGATTAGTAGGAGATATACATAGAAGTAAATAAGAATCGCTATATGTACAAGTTCGTAAGTCTCTTTTTGGTTTTTGGTTAAATTATACTGGTAAATATGAGTTCTCTGTAATCGCGTGTATGATTCCTTTGTCTTGGTACCCCTTTGTACGCACAAAGCCGTCCAGAAAAAACTGGGAGAACCAAGTGCGTCTTTAGGATTTTTCTTTAGGATGTGTGTTTGGTTTGTTTCGTTTCAATTTTATAGTGAATGAGGAGTTTGTTATGGGCCAATCATAGTTCTCGAATTTTTGAAGTACAGGTTTATGGGTCTCCTGTAGCTTGAAATTTACTTTGATATATTTGATAAAAAAAAACTTCAAAGACCTGCTATTGTAGGTGCCTATATATTTGATTTATTCGATGGTACCGCTTATTTGTTTTGTTTTTTCACTGATTGCACATTTGTGGACTCAATAGGCCACAGTGCATGCGCTTAGTACTAATCTCACAAACAACTGAGTGTTGATTATTGTCTCCGTGCTCGTCCCTGATCACCGACCGGCCACAATAGACAATAGGAGACAATATAATCCACGCAGACTTTGATCTTTATTATGCTCATTCGTTAGGAAAGTTAGCTAATAGTGACATCTTTGAGTACTAAACAACAAAGCGGTTAGCCAATACAATAATAAAATAAAGTATTTAAAGAAGTCATATCAAAAGAAGTGTTGAGAGCGCTAAAAGTAGACAATACATGCATTTAATTTTCAAAATCCAAAATAAAACTTATTGTCATTGTTAACTGATTCATTTTAAAGCAATCCATTATGGAAATAACACCGAATAAAGGATAAGGTAAAGTAATGTTCACTTTAGTATTTGTTAATTCATTCGCCAGTCCGTATATACTGATTCGCTAGTCCGTAAGTATATTAATGTTGATTTCCGTATTCGTAAATTGAGAAGCGATCCAGTTTTTGCTGCACCCGCCTTCCCAGTCGGCCGCCATTTTGATTTTCGCTAGCCGTGACGGCCGTGAAGTATTATCCGACATTCATGTGACCATACGACGTTGTGGGTACCTGCAAATATATGAAATCGGTATAAATTTACAAAAGTAATACATCTAGGCACAAACTATCCCCCGCCAAGCCTTGTAACATATTTGTTTATCCACCGCCGTCCTTTCGGACGGCGGCCTTCCTTTCCGCCGTCCTTTAGTATGAGCCCTGGAATTGGTATGAAATGTCAGTCTTTCGATTATTCATCGGACGACGGCTAACTATTGAACGTCGGATCTGACCCCAGCTATTTAAACTAAACATAACAATTTGGGATTTTTTTGAATGAGTTTGCACCCGATGAGCTGATTAACGCTAGAATAGGAATCCCGGATGATACTTACCGTTTACACATCTGGCTAATGTTAAATTCACATGGAGATTTGAAATGCCCAGGGCAAGACACCTTCCGGGTCGTAGAGCATGCGCGCTGACTGTCTGGATAGGGATATAAGCAGCCACCACAACTTTCTACAACAAGGTGAATCAGCAGGCGTAATTTAGTAAACTTCTACCCATCACAACATCTCATATATCGATTGTTTTATAGTCGGAAACCATTATTTTCATGTCAAGTATAATTTTGGATATGAACATGGGAATTCATCTAGAGCGTTGAAATTCATTTCGTTGTTTTCTTATTAATATTTCAGATTTAAACTTCAAAATTACCTGAGCGATATCGTATCCTGAAGCCCGATACGCTCGAATTATTAGTCATCGACCGAAACAGAATCATAACCCTATCTCCTTCCGCTCTTATCGTACGGTTTGGTCTGGAACAGCAGAATCTGTGAACGAGGTAAAATTCTGTTATGGGACATATACACCCAGCCTTCATATACTACTGCTTCAATAATGCTAAAATATCACATTATAAGTTCATGAAGCTTTCGTTAACCATGGAGATAAAAGTGAACTAATCCACCGATTCAGCCTGTCGGGCAATGTACGTACCCCGAATGTATCGGACTATGGGACAGGCTAGCCCTACGATTGGTTGATATTCAGATAAAGGGCTGGTGGTTGAATATCGGCGAGTGAGTCCAAAATATTGTCTGTAAATTTCACGCACAATTAACGCGCGTTGGCATTATTTGCGGCTAGTTGAATTCCAGTACTGTCTTCAACGCGGAACTGGTAAAATCGGGCACCCCGGTCAGCCTTGTTTCATTGAAATTGATACTGGATCACACCATGTTTTCATACCGCCTACGGGGCCGTTCCCATTTAACGTTCGTGTTTTCATGGTTTAAACCATTTCGTTTAAACCATGCCACGAACGATGGGTGTATCGTTGGTTCGTTTTTTCCAAAAAACATTGAAAAAACGAACGACGAAAAAACTATTGCGTTCGTTCGATGGTTTTCTATAGAGTTTCCAAGGCTGTGACTTGCTGGAGAAAAAACGATTAAAAGTAGTTCCGTCTGAGTGACGTCACACTAAGACACGCCCACACACTGCTCGAATGATGGTAGCTCAAACGTGTAGGCTGTTAAGCCGTCGATAACAGGCCTATCGGTATATACCCGGCACCGTATTAAACTGACCACGGTGTGTGTGCATTCTGACGAGAATTTATAAATATAATCTATCATGAAATATTCAGTGTTGGGTTTTTTCTTTTTCTTCTGCTTCTTTTTGCGTCCTTGTCCACGAAATAAGTCAATGTTTGCATTTACTACCCGCTGTAAAAAAAACTACGAGCGCCATCTGTTAATATTATCGCAGAAGTATAGGCCCCTAGCTAGCGGTATCTCTACATTTGAATTATGAATTTAGATTGCACTACTTGTACAATGAATTTATTAACATCACTGCCCATAATAATTATATCGGCCACGAATATGTCTAGCTATAACTTTACTCTATTATTTTCTAATCCAGAATCGCAGAAAGCCCCTATCGATTGCGTTTTCATGGTAAAAGGATTAGAAAATAACTAAAAATACTATTCACTGTAGAGTGATTATATTCACCGGAAATCGCTCTGAACGCTTCCCCGGGGATCTAGACCCCAGGAGCTTCCGGGACCCAGGCGTCCCCTCGACACTCCCCTGAAGTGCTATGATAGTAGTCCCCCCCTTGCCTCGTGAGGCTGTACCACTATTCAATGGGCTTTCGACGCCCAGCCAAGATTCACATCTCACATTTTTTCAGACATAAGACACCAACAATTTCTTGTAATGTTGAATGATTGATATTATTTTTTATTTAAATTCATTTAAAAACATACGCAACGCTTTTGTGAAGAATGCCTAAATTTCCATGTCAACACAATTTAGTGTTATTCTTGAAATAAACATTTTCGTTTCAAAGTTATTAATAATTTGAAATGCCATCATGTCATGTATTTTGCGATACATACTAAATGATATAAGAGTTCAAATAAGCGTGGCTTGAATTTTCCGGCAAAATTTGTCTATCTGGCCTATGCAAGTAATATATTTAACTCCATGGTTAAACTGATGTTGTATGACCTGCCCGCAGTCTGACTGAAGATTTACTCCAGTCTCGTGAGAGTGTCTAGAACACCACACCGCCATTTTCAATATCGATTTCCAGCCGTAAAGACGTACTCAACAGTATCATCCGTAAACAACAACAACAACAAACAACAACAGTGAAGCTGAACATCGGCCTGAACAGACAGCATGTTGATTTATGCTTTCCCAGCTGATTGCATCGAGTAAAAACTCGTGGTCAGGCTCATTAAACTTAGTAGTTTGTTTATTATTATCTGTTTGCCAGAAAAGTGGGACAGGCGGATTTTATTTTTATTATTTCTATTTTTAGTTTTTAGTTCAATTAGTCATTGAATTCAACTGGCAAAATACACAAATATATTACTGTTCTCCAATTCATTTCCGAAGCATGTGGAACCTTCCCAATATTTATCAATGCTTATCAACGAACTATTAAGTTTAATGGGTCTAATGTACAAAATATCATCGATTACATATTACATGTATTGTACAGGGGCTTTACCATGTCGGGTAATAAACTCGTTTGGATGAACTGGGATGAGATTACTGGTTGGGCGACCTAACCTCCCCCTCCCCCCCCCTCCCACTCCTCCGTCAACACTGACCCTGATGACCATAAACCCCGGGGGGGGGGCCCGCCCTCACCACATCCGATTTCCATAGACCACACATAACGGTTCCATAGAAAATAAATACTCACCTTATCAGGATTAGCAGGAAAGTACAATGCGACGATAAACGATCATGTGGTAGGATACTGTGATAGATACGACTTGTGCGACGAAAGCTAGAGCCGGTTAGAAATAGTATGTCCTTTTATTGCAATATACCCGTTTGTCTCTCTCCACGTGTTCCTTTCATCGTGCCTACAATTTCTACGTTTTGTTTTGAAAGTTTCTTGACGCCATTACGTGTCTGGCAGCAAAGCATTCTTGTGATGTTCGCGGCCACACTTCACACCTGGACACACAACGGTGGCCTCCTCGATACCGTCTACAACTCAAATGTGTTTATTTAACCTTAGATCAACAGAAATTTCGATTCACGGTCTCTGTTACAGTCCGTATACTGCCGTTGTTTTTACCTCCGTCGATCAGACGGAGGTCTAGGAGCGCAACGTGATATCTCCCGCCAAATAATTGTCATATGGGGAACCCACGACTCGTGTGATTTCCAATAGGGATTGCTATGGTTCCCGACGAAATTTTGAAAAGTTTCTGGACGCAATTGAATGCTTACGTCACAAAAGGTGTGTATCCTTTGCAGTGCTTCCACCGGGTCTCTTAATTCGAGGGTACTAAATTCGCCCGTGTACTTATAGCTTCGCGCTGGTACAGATGGCCGGTATGCGACGAAGACAAACCTGCGCTTTCATAAAAAGTAAATTTTCACGAAAGAAAAACTCGCATTCCGGATAGTATAATTGGAAACTTCCACGAGAATCTCTGAATCGGCAAAAAGATAAAGGACGAGTGTCATTCACCAGGATGCGAGTCGGAAGTGAGAAGTCAAATTCAAAGTCAGAGGTCAAAAACGTAAAACTCCGAAGAACTCTCCCGGCTTTTTTTTTTTGAGTTGGGGGTGGGGGGGGAGATAGCGACTGGAAAAATATATCTTCCCATGCTTCAATCGTTATCTGTGAATCCGATCAACAACCTAGCCGGATAATCTGTCAAAAATTATCCGTCGTCTGGGTAAGGTTGAAGGGTCATCGGAAGCTCGGACGAGGCTTTTTCTTTTCCTTTTTTTTGACGATGGGCGGGGGGGGGGGGAGATAGCGACTGGAAAAATATATCTTCCCATGATACTTCATTCGGGCTCATACTAAAGGACGGCGGAAAGGAAGGCCGCCGTCCGAAAGGACGGCGGTGGATAAACAAATATGTTACAAGGCTTGGCGGGGGATAATTTGTGCCTAGATGTATTACTTGTGTAAATTTATACCGATTTCATATATTTGCAGGTACCCACAACGTCGTATGGTCACATGAATGTCGGATAATACTTCACGGCCGTCACGGCTAGCGAAAATCAAAATGGCGGCCGACTGGGAAGGCGGGTGCAGCAAAAACTGGATCGCTTCTCAATTTACGAATACGGAAATCAACATTAATATACTTACGGACTAGCGAATCAGTATATACGGACTGGCGAATGAATTAACAAATACTAAAGTGAACATTACTTTACCTTATCCTTTATTCGGTGTTATTTCCATAATGGATTGCTTTAAAATGAATCAGTTAACAATGACAAGAAGTTTTATTTTGGATTTTGAAAATTAAATGCATGTATTGTCCACTTTTAGCGCTCTCAACACTTCTGATTGATTGAAATTGTAGTTTATGGGCCGCTTCCCATTCGGATTTCGCGGCCCATCAACTCAATGTTTTATTTGGATTTCGCGGTACATTTCTTTGTTTTCTTTTAATATCTTTTCCAGCGCTAAGTATATAAATAAATAAACAAATAAATAAATAAATAAATAAATAAATAATAACAATGAGAGATTAGCAGGAGATATAAATAGAAGTAAATAAGAATCGGTATGTACAAGTTCATAAGTCTCTTTCGGGGTTTTTTGGTTAAGCTATACTAGTAAATGTGAGTTCATTGTAGGTCTAATCGGGTGGATGATTCCTTTGTCTTGGTACCCCTTTGTACGCACAAAGCCGTCCAGAAAAAAACTGGGAGAACCATGGGCGTCTTCAGGACTTCAACACTTCTTTTGATATGACTTCATTAAATACTTTATTTTATTATTGTATTGGCTAACCGCTTTGTTGTTTAGTACTCAAAGATGTCACTATTAGCTAACTTTCCTAACGAATGAGCATAATAAAGATCAAAGTCTGCGTGGATTATATTGTCTCCTATTGTCTATTGTGGCCGGTCGGTGATCAAGGACGAGCACGGAGACAATAATCAACACTCAGTTGTTTGTGAGATTAGTACTAAGCGCATGCACTGTGGCCTAATGAGTCCACAAATGTGCAATCAGTGAAAAAACAAAACAAATAAGCGGTACCATCGAATAAATCAAATACATAGGCACCTACAATAGCAGGTCTTTGAAGTTTTTATTTATCAAATATATCAAAGTAAATTTCAAGCTACAGGAGACCCATAAACCTGTACTTCAAAAATTCGAGAACTATGATTGGCCCATACCAAACTCCTCATTCACTATAAAATTGAAACGAAACAAACCAAACACATTACATATCTGCACTGTTTTATCTTTCCAGGGAACACATATATGTTTTGAATGGCTTCCTGCCCATGTGGGTCTGTTGGGGAATGAGTCAGCTGACCGATTAGCCAAGCAAGCACTTTTACTCCCTGGTATTTCCATCCCAGTTTTAATGAACATGTCCGAGATTTTAAGTTGGGTCAAACCCCAATTCATTCGCATGTGGCAGGAAGACTGGGATTCATCCACTAAAGGTCGCTTTTATCATGATTTTAACTCAGAGGTTATTTTAGCCCATGATTTTAACTTATCGTCCCGACTTGCGGAGAAACTATTTTATAGAATTCAGTCTGGGCATATTCCTATTAACTCTTACCTTGCTCGTTTTAATTTACATGAAACTGGTTTATGCGACGATTGCTTGGTGGATGATTCAGTAGATCATTTTTTATTCCATTGTCTCAGACATGTTAATCAACGTAATCTGTTTTATACTGATCTTATTCATGCAGGTGTTTTTAATCCAACCATGGAGAATGTTTTTAAGCCTTCTAGAAATCACGGTAAGGTTTTCCAGGCTGTTGCGGATTTTATCATCCGATGTAAACGTTTTTAATTTATACTGACCATGTATTGTAAATTTTAATTTTTTTCCCTTTTAATTTGATTTATCTGTGATATCTGTGTAGCATTACTATTTTTTGCATGGCCTATACTTATATTTATTCTTTTTTACTTGTATGCTGATCTCAACCTACTCTTGCATGTGTATGCATGTGTTGATTATGTATTAATTCTTGTTTGTATGCCATACATATTTATTGCTTTTTATATATTTTACTTCCCCTTCATGGAAATAACCTACCAAACACTTAACATCGTCTGCCTTTCTCTGAGCCATAACACCTTTAATCTATATATTCCCTTTACATATTCAATCCATTGAGATTTTTTTATATATATTCATACAGATTACTTTTATACTGAAGCAATATCAATGACATGGCGCAAATCATTCAATCGAATGAGGCGCCAATACCCTAAATTCTGTCTGTCTGTCTGCCAAACACACTAATCTGTGACCAGTTCAGCGCTTAGAGTGAACGGACGTGTTTTTGTTCTGCCAAGCCAGCCTAGCCTTCCAAGCCTTTGTGTTCCACTGCGGTCCCCCAGCGTTACAGGATTACCTAAACAGCAACAAGAGCGAGAGAAACCAGCCAGCCAGAGCTAAGTTTTGATTTGAATTTTTGCACATAGACTAATATTTCCTATCACTAAAGTCACTCCTTACCAAATAACAACTAGTCCTGATCTAAACAAAACCAAATCAAACAATGGAAGCCTCCCAATCCATCGTAAAAACACCTAAAAGGAAGCTATCAGAAATCAACACTGAAAAATCCCCACCCACCAAAAAACATCGAGCCCTCCCCGAAAGGCCTAGTCTTTTAAATTTTGTGGCTGTCATACACAGCCTTACTCAGATGAAAGCCACGAGCTTGCCCAAAGCCAAAGTTGCGAAAGACATCCAACAACAAGCCGGAGACGTAAAAACAATCTATGAATTACCCGGAGGAGACCTCAAAATCCACTGCCATTCTAAAACACAGTATGAAAAACTCCTTAGGTTAGACCTCCTAGCTGGCAAACCCGTCTCGGTAAAACAGTATCAACAAAAAAGAGAGCAATGCAAAGGCGTAATTTATGGAATTGATCTAAGTGTTGGGCTAGACTATATTAGAACTACTCTCTCGAAACAAAATGTAGTATTCGCTAAAAGACTGCAAAAGGACAAAACAGATACAACCAGCATAATGTTAGTTTTCAATGGAAGTAAACTCCCAGATACTGTCTGTCTATGGACCCGTAACGTCACAGTCAAGCCCTTCTACGAAACCCCAAAAAGATGTTTTAATTGCCAGAAAATTTCTTCTCACACAGCCAAAAACTGCAAAGCCAGTGTTGTATGTCCCAAATGTTCAGGGCCCCATAGCTACGAGCACTGCACAGAAACCCATAAAAAATGCGCAAACTGCAAGCAGAATCATAGCTCAGCTTGGAAAGGGTGTATTCACTACAAAAATGCTAAAGCAGTTCAGTACATCAGAGCTGACAAAGGCATCTCTTACGCAGAAGCAGTCAGAGAAGCAAAAGTGAATCAAAAACTCAGAGAAACAATAAACCTGCGAAAACCTGTGAACGAAGTAGCAATCAACAATAAGGTACCAGTGACAGAACAAACAATGGAGTCAGAAACCGAGGACAAATCCGAAACAATTAGCATGAGTAAAATCGAATTCCTAGGCTTCATTAACATTGTTATCAACTCAGTCCACAATGCCAACCCAAAAACAAACAAAGCTGACATAATAACCCGCATTGCTCAAGACTTCTTGAATTGGGAATTTAACCCCAAAGAAATAATAGCATGGGGATTCAATCCAAAATACAAAAGAAAAACATCAACTCCCAGGAAAAACAATAACGCCCTCAACACCTCTATATGAGAACACCAGGGACAATAGGTTAGACCCACCGCATAACACATAACAACCCAACTTTCAATAAACAACTCACCGTACTACAATGGAATGCGAATGGCATTGCAAAACACGGAGACAATCTCAAAATCTTAGTAAATGAAATCAACCCTGACATCATATGTATACAAGAAACATTTCTTAAACCAGGAAAAAATAAATTTGCAATAAAGGGATATACGCCATATAGACAAGACAGACTAAACGGCCCAAAGGGAGGTAACCTCACACTAGTTAAGGAAGAACTCATACAGCTAGAATTGGACAAGAGCCCAGAGAGTGAAGACCTCGAATGGCAAGCTATACGGGTGTTCCAAAATAATAAACCCATAAATATAGTGAACCTGTACTCCCCTGGCACTCTAAAAACAATATCACAAAATGAACTAAACAAAATCACCCAAAAATATGACTCGCCGATTGTAATCTGCGGAGATTATAACAGTCATAATCCAATCTGGGACGAAACCTGCACCACGTCAGATGATAGGGGTAAATCAGTGGAAAAATGGTTAGATGATAATAACCTCGTATTCCTGAACTCAGGAGAAGGGACGAGAATAGATATGAGAACCGGTAAACTCACTGCAATTGACCTAACAATAGTCTCTCCCGAACTAGCAGTTAAATCAGAATGGGCAGTTGTACCAGATACACTAGACAGCGACCACTTTCCAATCCTAATAAATTTAGCATGAAACGAGATTTTGAAAAGACAGACCCTCTCCCACGCTTCCAATATTTTAAGGCAGACTGGGAAAGCTTCCAAAACGATTGCCAAAGTCTAATTCATGACGATCTACTTAGTAATGATATAGAGACTTTCAATGAAAATATAACCAGCAAACTTCTAAACATAGCACAAAGACATATTCCAGTCACGAATAAGCGGCCCAACAAAAATCCAGTGCCTTGGTGGAACCAAGAGTGTGGCAAGAACATCGCGGCAAAGAAAAAAGCACTCAGAAAATTCAAAAAAAGCCGGCTCCAGAGTGACCACGAAAGATATAAGGAACTGAAAATAATGGCAGAAAAAAAGCGTCAAAGAAGCCAAATCAAGATGCTGGGAAGATTATTGCAACACTATAGATACGAAAACAAACTCAAAGAAAGTCTGGAATAAAATAAAAAGCATTCAAGGGAAAGCAACTAACACAATACCTGTACTAAACAAAACAAAGAGAACTAACCTCGAAAAGGCAGAATATCTTGCTGAATCATTCGCATCAAACAGTAGCGATAGAAACCTGAAACCAGAATTCAGAAAAATCAAACAAGAAACGATCCTGGAAAATGACACAAATGATTATATAGAAAACTACCTGAACGGAGACTTTACTATCAATGAATACAGAAAAGCTTTACACTCTAAACAAGAAAGTTCACCCGGCGAAGACAAACTAGGGTATACAATCCTAAAGCACCTACCAAACAACACGCAGGAACTAATTCTGAAATTAATTAATGTGAGCTGGAAGACCAAACAACTCCCGAGCAAATGGAAATCCTCTATTGTTATCCCAATACCAAAACCTGGTAAAGACCCTTCAGATAGTAAGTCATATAGGCCGATCTCACTCACGTCAAATTTATGCAAAATTATGGAAACCATGGTCAAAAACAGACTTGAATATCACCTGGAAAGCAACAACCTGTTAAACAAAACACAAAGCGGTTTTCGGAAAAAAAGAAGTACTTTAGACCACATAGCCAGACTCCAACACTCTATCAAAAAGGGTAATGCCAAACACCAATTTACATTAGGAATATTCTTGGATATAGAAAAGGCGTTTGACCTTGTATGGCAGGACGGGATTATCACACAATTAAACAACCTCGGAATTAAGGGCAGAATACAACACTGGATAAAAAAAATTTCTTCATGGCCGAAACTTCAAAGTTCGTATTGGTAACACCATATCCATGGACCACCAGCTAGATAACGGCACCCCACAGGGCAGCGTCATAATCCCAACCCTTTTTAACATCCTGATTAATGGCCTGGCCAACGAAATTGACACAAAGCATCCTGAAATTGAACAATCACTTGTTGCTGAAGATGCTGCCATGTGGAAATCTGCTGGCTCGATAAAAAAACTAACAAGTATAATGCAAAAGGTACTGAATACAGTCAGCGATTGGGCCGATAAATGGGGATTCAAATTTTCAGCTGTCAAAACTACCGGTGTGCTATTCTCAAATAAACAGAACACTGACATCACGCTATCACTAGGAGGACAGAAAATCGAGTTTAAGAATAGTGTCAAATACCTAGGTATGATATTCGACCGAAAACTCACTTGGAAAGACCACATTGACCAATTAATTATTCGGTGTAACAAAGACCTGAACCTTATGAGGTGCGTATCGGGTACCAACTGGGGGGCCAATAAAGTTAGCTTAATCAAATTATATCAAACACTCATCAGATCCAAAATAGACTATGGTTCAATCGCGTATCAATCAGCATGCAAGACCCATTTAAAAAGAATAGACAGCATTCAGTATTCGGCCTTAAAAATAGCCACCGGGGCGTTCAAAGGAACTCCTTTATGCAGTCTACAAATAGAAACTAATGAAAAACCCTTACATTTAAGACGAGAAGAGCTGTCAATGAAATATGCAGGGAAAACAATAGCCAAGGGCGAAAGCCACCCATGCCACAAAATTTTTGGCCCAAAAACCGAATACGAATTCCTAAAAACAAAATGGGAAAAAGACTCTGCACCACTCGGTTACACGATAGAACGATTATTCGAAGAACACGACATTCCAATCTCTTGTATCTCTGACACTGACAAGGTCAATAGACCGCCATGGCAACTAATCACACCACACGTGGACACGAATATACATAGCCACATCACCAAACAGGACAACCCAGAGCATATAAGGGTCACTGCCCTCGAATATATTGACACACATTGGAAAAATCGCTTGAAAATATATACAGACGGCTCCAAAAACACAAGTCACAATACAGGTTCTGCATTCGTTATTCCAGAACTTGATATCCACGAAGGTTTCAAACTACCAGACAATATGTCTGTATACACCACTGAATTAGTCGCCATGATCAAGGCCCTCGAATGGGTTCTCCAGAACCGACCGGTTTCCACCGTTATTCTTAGTGATTCCTTAAGCGGACTGTTATCTATAGAGAACTCCAAATCCAACAGCAGACCTGACCTCATACACGAAATAGAAATTCTATGTACACAAATAAGAGACAATGACATTGACGCCATTTTAGCTTGGATTCCCGCCCACGTGGACGTTAGGGGAAATGAAGCCGCCGATAGGACAGCCAAAGATAGCCTCACCAAAACTGCACCTGACGTGCATATAGGACTAGGAACCAAAGAACTGAATTCCATCATTAGAACTAGAATAGATAGTAAATGGGAAAAAGAATGGAACGAAGAAAACCGAGGTAGATGGCTACATAGTATTCTAGATAAGGGGAAAAGACGGAGTTGTGGATTCCAGCTAGACAGCAAACGCGACGACCGCATTATCACCAGGTTAAGACTAGGCAAAACCGGACTTAAATCACATCTGTCCATGCTTCGGAAAAGCACCTCACCACTCTGTACCGCATGCAACAATGTAGAAGAAACAATAGAACATGTCCTGCTTGAATGCCCAATCCAAAACCGACAACGTGAGGCACTTAGAAACGAATTAAAAAAATCCAACACTCCCTTAACATTACCAGCGATATTAAACCCTAAGCCCCCCATTAGAAATCAGGTATTCAAGTCCTTAATAAATTTTATCAAAGCTGCTGGTTATTATTCCAGTATATAATACTACCGCCGTGCATGCGCAGTCAACATTTTTTTTTTTTTTTTTTTTTTTTTTCCCCCACATAATCAACCACTAGTACACCAAGTACTATCACACGATTTGATAGAGGCCAAATCATTCTTCTTACTTAAACAAATGGTATGGTTGCATCGGAGTTACCTTGATACTGAGGGCCGTGTGCACCATAACCATACAAAACATTATGGCCATAATAACTATCCATACATAGCATCCGGCCAAAATGTCACAGACTCATTTAGAAATAAAATAGGCATGGCAACAACGGAGTTACCTTGATACTGAGGGCCGTCTGTTCCACTGTCCTACAAAACAAACGATGGCCAAATCTAATTGAATTCACGACAACAATAGCACGGCCAAATCGCATATAGCGAGCAGTATTCGGCATAAAATATAGGAAATGGTGATGGCGGAGTTACCTTGATACTGAGGGCCGTCTATCTCATTGTCCTACAAATTCTTTATGGCCATCAAACGATAATGCATCGAGAAATAATACAGAGCTGTTTATTTGTGTATTCACCAAGTACTGAATCCATCGAAATGTTTAGTTATTTATCCATTTGCCAATCTATTTACTCACTTAATTATATATTGCTATTCATATTATGTGACCGACGGTCAGGGGGTGCCTGTTGTTGTGAGGAAGATATATCAAATTATTGCATCGAAAAACAATAGAAAACAAGAATGACTACAAGCCTTCTATTTCATAGGATACAGGCACACCGAAGACCATAGACGAGTTGGACAAGACCTAAAACAGAAGACGGATGACGATTACAAGAATACTAACAGCGCCTTGAGTGACAACGCCGCATAGCAAGAACACCCAGAATCAGAATACTCGACCCTAGATCACTCCGGACACGCTACCGCTTTGATATTACCCAACTGACGCCTCAACACAGAATATGATCCTTTGACTTTCACGCAATATAGAACGTAGACCTGCCGTTCTGTACCCCAATACACACTCCAAGCAATTGTTACAGGCACAGATTTCTGGAAGGACCCCCCCTGTTCCCGAGGGCGTCAGTCGGGAAGTCGGCTCTAAGAACCCTGAAGACGCCCTGGTTCTCCCAGTTTTTTCTGGACGGCTTTGTGCGTACTATGGGGTACCAAGACAAAGGAATCATACACGCGATTACAGTGAACTCACAATTACCAGTATAACAACCAAAAAAAAAAAAAAGAAGAAAAAAAAAACAACAAAAAACAGAAAGAGACTTACGAACTTGTACATATAGCGATTCCTATTTACTTCTATTTATATCTCCTACTAATCTCTCATTGTTATTTATTATTTATCTATTTATCTATTTATTTATTTATATATTTAGCGCTGGAAAAGATATTCAATAAACAACGTAATGTACCGCGAGAATCGAATAAAACATTGAGTTGATGGGCCGCGAAATCCGAATGGGAAGCGGCCCTTAAACTACAATTTCAATCAAAAAACCAAACACACATCAAATTCAACCTAATTCATCGACAGTCGCACCATACTTCACCATACTTCGAAATTACTCCAAGATGCCACGAATTCTGATTGCTGGTCATTCCCAGGCCAAGTACTTGGCGCAGCACCTGGACGACCGGGATTACGATGTCCTGTGCTACCCGGGATTCAGGGTGGAAGATCTGTGGACCGAAATACGTGGCGTCGTTCACATGTACAAAGTTATTGTCCTTTTCGCTGGGGCCAGTAACTTGTACCTTGACGACGCGAAGGTAGTCTTTGCCAAATTTCAGAATTTGGCTGAAGCTATCTGGCAAGAAAATCCTGGGTAAGCATAAATTTATTATTATTACAGCGCTAGATAATTAGTCCAATATTCTATACTGAACCTATTGCTATATTGTTACATTAATCTGGTTTTACTCATGTATCCCTTTTTTTCCATTCCAGAGCAAGCATCTACATCTGCGGGATTCTGCCCAGGACACAAAACAACTTTCGAAAGGAGCCCTACCACCCAACGTGGCGTCAAACACAAGGACATAATAGGCAACGACGGATTAATATGCTCTGACATAATTAATATGGCTCATCTCGACAAAATGATGATATAGTGTTAAAACGCACGACATGTAATCGGGATTCACCCACATTAGTTTGACAGGTTCAAGCTAATTATAGAAGACCGATTTTCCAAGGTGCAGGAGTATGGTGTTTATATGTACATTAAATACGTGCAACTTTCAATGTACCAGCTAGTATTCCATAAAAGTACATTATAATATGAGCTTAAAATTCGTGTTTAGCAACAAATAATTCGGAGAATGATTGTCAGTGCGAAACGTTCTCGACAAATTTAAATGGATTAAAAACCTATATCATGGACCTTATATCGGTATCCTGACTTTGTTGTCCCCCGTGGCCTTGTCCTTTGACCTCAATAATCTTCTTATATGAAGATATATTTATGTGTCAGCTATAGCTGACGCAGTCCAAACATTCTTGAATGCCTGATATTCACGCATGATATTTTAAATATCATGAAGAAATGTTAGTAGATTTCAGTTAGTTATGCACGCTGTAAAAAAAGATAATTTATGCCGAACCTACATGTACTGTTGATTTTTACAAGTTCCAATTTAGACGACTGATTAGGATGAACGGACTTCAGCATCAACATCACAATCCAGAAAATGTACCCCGACTGCTCGAAAATGTTTTACTCCTATTTCTATCAGTGATTCTATTGTCTAACAAATAATATCTAATTAATATGCACAGGCAATCCTGAAACTGATCAGTTCTGTCCAGTAACTGAGCATTTCTGATCAGAAAAACCCCTAAGAAGTTCTGATCAGATATATTGACCGTGCAGTATATTTAGCAGTAACAGCGCAGTTCCATTAAGTTGCTGACTCACTGTACAGTTCCATGCAGTCCTTCGCAGCCCAGTTAATGACTTTACAATACTGGACCGAAGCTTCTACCCATTTTCGATTAATTACTGTAGACAGCATCAGTATTAGAGCCTTTTTTGTACATTGGAGCGAAATGCAAGAGATGCGAAAAATTGACCACGTCTGGTTATTAAAAAGCTAACCATATGACTCAACAAGAAACACACATTCAGACCCGAGAATACGGTGGATTCTTAGACGTAACCTTAGTATCTCAGCTTTTATTGCAGTTGTCCATGTAAAGACCATGAAGTACCCACGCGATTCTTAGCACCGGCTTAAGTGGACTTAGATACGCTAGTTCTGGAACTGTGATGACAGATCAGCTCAAACGAATACCTCATCTGATGTTAGTGGATGAGCATCGAGGATGTCTGATGTAGTAAACGCCTCAACTTGAGGTAAATCTGGTAAATGCGAGAATACCCAGAAGAAAACTAACCTGTAATGTCCGACGTCGTACGGCTTAAATTTCCCATCAAGACAATAAACCTACATATATTTGTCGAATGACATGTACAGAGGACGGACCTCGGGGACTAACAGGCAACCAATAGAATCCTGCGATAAAGAGGTAATAATTTGCAGCGATATGCAAGAGATGGGAATATTTGACGACGTCTGGCGACTAAAAAGCAAACATATAACTCTACGAGAAATCTTTCCTCGGCACCTCACAGTCAACCCGAGAATACGGTGAATTCGGCCTTAGTATCTCAGCCGCGTTTTTTTATTGCAGCTGTTCATGTGAAGACTACGAAATATCCACACGGCCCCTTGCACCCGTTTAAAGTGGGGTTAGATTTGCTGGCTCGGGGGCTGTGATGACAGATCACCTCAAAGGAATAACTCATCTGATGTTAATGGATGAGCATCGAAGACGTAACTGATAGGTTGGGAAATTCTCATTACTGGACCATCAAAGTTCGCCGTGTGGGTTTTCTAGGGAAATGCTGGCTCTCTGTTTTTGCGGTCCCATAGAATTCCTGAGCCGGGTAGAAGTGGTATTAGGCTTACCGTCACAAATCCCTAAACACAGCCTTACTTAATATAAATCGGCTAAGCACATCTTGACAAAACTATACTCCGTGATATTCGCCGCCACAAATGATCCACCGCACCACCTGGCCGGACTTTTTCGCTCAAACCTCTAAAAACTTGGCCACTGTTTTCGCCAGCATACATTCACCACCAAGTTTTCGAGATTCGGTTGCCCAAATAAGGTCATTCCAACCCACAGGATTACAGCGAAAATGGGAGATGGGCAATCAAACTGGCCCCGAGTTTTTCCGTATTAAATTTTTAAAAGGTTCGGATATTTTTTAGTGTGAAATATTATAGAATCATTTTAAAATATATCACAAACAATTTCTCGCCCAGCCAGTTATAATGACCAAAGTGAAATCCTGATTAAAGTCTTAGGCCCAACAAAATAGTGGTTTGTGACCTACAAATAGTCAGATTCTAATAATATGACAGTGGTCAAACCAATGATGTTATACTTCAAAAAGTTGTAAAGTTACGGACATTCAGATTAGAGAGCTATTTTCATCAATATTTGGGTCTTTGGGCATTGAGCAACAAATGATAGTATTTGTATCCAAAAGAATATCTGAATTTTTTATTTGTATAGCTAATAACGTTTGCTATGACGCATAGAATTATGCCTGCAGACACACGAGGTGATTGTTATTAACAAAAAAAGGCACCCCAACCCCATTGTCGAGTGAAAATAAGTCATAATTTACCGCTAACTTCTATCCAATGTCCCGTCAGCAACTGTTGATTCACCTAACATGAAGATTTTACAAACCAATCCATCCTGACGTTGTAATGATTACAATTTGTGAATATATTACCCTAATTTATTGCGCCAGCCTCATTGTGCTATAGACCTTCACTGCAGTGGTGTGGCATGATCAAACGGTATGACTGAGTAAATGTTTGCATGTCACGGAAATTATCTACAAACGGCTTGACTATAACTAGTGACTCACCAACTCATCAGGTCACTCGTAATAGTATATGCAGTATCCAATTCGGAGCGTAAGGTTAGAAATAACAGCCAGAGCGCCATGAGTCGATGTAAATTTATGACATTTAGGCTTGAGCAATCTATTATCAGGCATGACAAATGCAAATCTGTCTGGAATATACGGTTGGTTACGATTCCGGCCCTCTCCAAAAGATAGAAGGATTTACATTGCGAAAATGAAGAAAGTCGGATTTTCACATTTGTCTTTCGGGTCGCAGATCACTAAAAGATAACCTTACTTAATACGCATTAAAATCAGCTGTGCACATCTTGAGACAAAATGCCACAAATGACCCATAACGCCGGGTAGCCTGAATTTTCCGCTGAAACATAAAAAATTCAGCATACATTCACCACCATTTTCTCGAGCTACGGCTGTCAGAAGTTAGGTTATTTCGCCCGACAGTCACAGCGAAAATGAGAGGTGGGCAATCAAACTGACCCGATTTTTTTTTACCCTGTTAAAATTTTAATAGGTTGTTTGCATATTTTTTGCTGTTAAATATTACAGGAACATTTCAAAATATATCACAAACAATTTCTCGCCAGTCAGGTATAATGACCAATCCAACCAAATTTCACCGGAAGTCAAGTACGGATTTAGGACAAGCCTAGCGACATTAGCTAAATCTTGTGAAGAATCTATATAGAGAGTAATAAAAGCAAGGATATCGTCTATATAGCGTTTGACGAATAGGCATGATAAAATAATATGCCTGGTGAAGTTCATAATTGGATAACGTTTCTGTGAGAAAGATATAAAACTGACTATAAGTGATATTAAGGTAAGGAGTGAAGAAAAACTGTACTCGGCAAAGGCTGGAGTTGACTTCTGTCTGTAATAACCTGACCGGTTTCGATCGTTGTGATCTCATCAGAGGTTGTTAACCGTTCTTTCAAAAGTAGTCACACCAAACTACGCTACAACAGCAATCTCATTGGCAATTGTTGCACCCGTAATGTGATCTATTTACTCACATGCACCAAATGCTCCAAACAATACGTCGGAGAAACCAAAAGAACCTTCCACGAACGTATCCGAGAACATTACAATGACACACGGAATCATAGTTTAAACCCAGCACCACTTCATTTCTGGTCAGCCGGCCACACGACTGACCACATTAGCTTCCACATTATCGAAGTAATGACATCAGACCCAGATCTCGAAGCTAGCACCAAATCACGCCAAGCTCTAGAGCGTTACTGGATCTATCAACTCCACACGAGAGCACCCACCGGCTTGAACGAAAAGGACTAAGCAAAACTTTGTTTTTTCTCTCTTTACCATATAAGTGATATTAACCTTAGTTGAAATTTACCATTTTCAAGCTCATATGAAGGAATTCGACACTTAAACAAGGCTTATCACGATTTTAAATATATTGAAACTTATCTAAAAAATATTTGCGCTTCAGGTTAATAAGCCACATTTATAGAGACGGCCAACTAATAAACGTACGTTGCATATTCAGCTCATGGACTACTACTTTAGAAGTATAAAAATCATGAAGAATCAACAATTGGGAAGTGATAACAACATACATAAATACGATTGGAGCATTGTTATTTTTTACACTTAAGAAACGGTCGAAGTAAGAATTTCGTTAATCGACTAGGTCACGCTATTGAATTTCGTACTGTGCCAGACTGAAAATATTGATAATGATATTTTGCTCATAGTTTATTTTTTCAACTGAAGTGAAATCTTTGAATTGTAGCTCTACATTTAGTTTTGAAAGTTTGTTTGACATACATGTCTTTTTCAACATTTATTAACGGCTTGTGACCCATCTGACCGGATTTTTAAACACACACTGGCATTTATTGTCTTATTGGTGGATCTATGAGCATGATCATTGCGCATACAGATATTAATATTGGATAGCTATAAAAACAATGTGAACATATGGTTTGTAACTGATTGGTATGAAGTTAACCCAATTTAATTTGCTGGGCTTTTCATAGAATGAAAATCCATTTTCAAACGTTTATGTTTCGAAGTTCGAAATTTCACATTCATTTGTTAGCTTTGCCGAGTAGAACAGTGCTTCATATATACCGGTGCCTAAGTTTTATTCAAAACTTGGCTTAGAGATTTTGTGGAATTTTATGTGTTTTAATTATAAATGGAACAAAATTCGAGAAAATGCTTTGAACATTAATATTTTCTCAACATACACTCGCAGAAAAGCAGGAATTTTGAACGAAACTGACGAAAACATCACTTTTCTGGTACCCCCACGTGGTCGCCATTTTTATTTTGCCCATGATGCTCTGGCTGTGAGGATATGCAAAAAAGTTCAAAATTACCCCAATATGATATCCTTCAAAGTCACAGAGTGTCAGCTCACAAGTTTTTGTCTTTCGAAATATAAGAGCAAAAAAGAAACAGGGGGCAGAAATGACCACCTGGTCAGGTATGTTTAATCCAACTTTTATGTTGGCCTCTCTACAAAGCATCCTCTCGCCGAGGATTATTTTTATTTGTCTCGCCAGTATATCCCTTTTCTTTGTATATGAAATGTTCGGACAAAACCTGTAGATTCTTCTCGTCCTACTTTTCCCAGCTGGTAGATTTCATTCGCTTCACATCGGTTCATTATTCAATTTATTTATATTATGTTTTGTGGAAAATATATTCACAACTAACTTGTTTTATGTTTCAATAGGAATTGTGAATACATATGTTATGCATTGCTTGGATGTCATCGGAAACACCTTGTAAGGTAGCGTTCCCAATTAACGTTTTTGCTTCGTTCGTTTAAATCTCAGAAAAAAACCAAGTCGTTCTACACCCATTGTTTTGATTTTCGTGGAAAACCATTGAAACAACCTGTTGATACTGAATCGCAGGAAATAATATGAATTCTTTACCTTCCGGTTAAAGAGCTGTTTGTATATGTCGGCCATAGGCGGAGCGCGTTGTTAGTTTCACTGTGTGAAGCAATCAGTTTCATGTCGGGTAATACTTAGATGCGTTGATTGCAAATTCATCTCAGTCTTAGTGATGTTTATTTCACGCGGCTATTGACCTCTAAGAATTGTAAATCGGACGCAAGGCTATTAACTGGAATTGAAGAGTTTTAACGTTTTTTATTTCCATGAATCTATATTATTTATTTTCTTCTCAGTTAACCCGATTGTTCCCAAATTAACTCGACATGAACTTCCCCTAGACGAATTCTCTGCCAAAAATATCAAAACAAATTCAAAGAAAGAGATTATAAGAGTGCTTGACAATCGAAATTTGAGGTGTTGATGATTCACACGTCACGCCATAGTCGGTCTGTGAAAACCCGTCGACTTAAGAAAACAGCGAAGCGGAGGGGTCGGGGGAGTTAATTTCTTTGAAAGAAAAACTCAAACAACATTGCTAGCAGGCGTGTCTTAATAATATGCTTACCTTGTATTATTTTTTGCTGATTTCCTGTGTCCAGCAAATTAACCAAATAATTAAAGTAATTCAGGGCGCAATGAAGTTTTGGACCTACGCTCACACACGTTTTACTATCAACTAGCTTTGTCCATGAAGACCCTAACATGGAGTGCTCAAAAACTTAAATCGAGCGTTCATTTTAAAATTCTGCGGTTTCGAGTGAATTAGCCGATTCTCCTTACTTCTATTTATATCTCACTCTGCTCTCGCGTTGTTATTTATTATTTATTTTAATATCTAGCGCTACAAAATATCTTAAATGAACTAAGAAATGTACCG